>VZTT01054153.1:0-30580 GCA_013400855.1 Buphagus erythrorhynchus | reverse complement strand
ATTCCAGAGCGTTCGCTGCTCGCGCTTACGGAAGACTCAATGCACTTTTGGTCTTTGTCAATCTGACCTTCTCTTCCCCATCTCCTCTCCTCTCTTTTGCAACACAGCCAACTGGAAGTGCTTTAATAATTTCTGCCCATTACTGTAGACAGGAATGTTCTGTTCTTAAAGAGTAATAAAATACTATAAAATAGTAGGTATTGGAGTTGGAGATATGTGCTCTTTTGGTGCATATTTTGCAAAGAATGGTAAAAAGACAGACAACATGACCCCAACAATTGCCAGCATGTACCCCCATCCAATCTGGCAGTCTCCTGCATAGTAGATGTCAGAGTTCTCACAGAATCTCTTCACAGTAGCAGAGTTGAAACCAAAAGGGTAAACCAAAAGCCCAGAAGCCATTATGAACACTAGAGAGGAGAAAAAAAAAATCACCAGTTATTATCAAACATTAATTCCTTTGGAAAAAAAATAATCCTTACTTTAGAAAGGCAAATAAATATATTATATTAAAATCAATGGGAAAAGTCATAGCTTAGAAAACCCCCTTGTGATTGGCAGATTATCCTCCTTTTCATAATTACCTCTTGTGGACAGCAGTGGTGTGACAAGGCAGCAAGTTGGGATTTTTTTCATGAGAACTCTTGCCATTAAATAACTTCAGAAACGCTGTGATCCAAATTATGTAGCCATGTAAAAAGTAAGGTGGTTCAGATACAATGGAATCCAGAGGAGAAGAATTCCTAAGTTGGCAGATTCCAAACCAGCTTCACTTTCTTCTCAACAGCATTTTTGTGCTTGAGACAAACAATTACTTTGTTCTGCCAAATGGAAACTTTCAATGAAGGAGTTCAAATATAGATTTTCAGATTCTGCTGATGAGGTTCTGATAATGTGAGACTCATTAGTACTGACTCAAATTGTTTAAAACATCCTGCATTTGAACAAGTGATGACAAACAACACCATTTATCTTCTTTTTATTTATTTATGTCTCTTGACATTGGAAAGCCAGGCTTGCCTCCTGCAATTACCCTCCATTATCCATTGGCTTTTAATAGAACTTCACAGATTTTAGTCTTTAAGGAATCCATGTCATATTCAAATATCAACTTATGCAGGTAAATGAATCAACAGCAGAACCATTTTTCCAACTTTGAAAATAAGACTGCCCAAGGTATAATTCATGAGTAAGATAAAGATGAACTAAAATCCTCCAGGAACAACTCTTGGAACCTGATTCTGCCCACCTTGGAAGTGAAGAGGGGCTGAGCCAGGCTGGTGTGAGGGGTTACAGCACCTGTTGTTTGAGAGAGCACTGAGAAACCACGTTTTCCTTTTTTCCCTTCTGCTAATCAATTACCACTACGTTTAAAATATCTATTTTAAAAGGCTTTATTTTATCTACTAAAAAGATACCGTGGAGCAGTCCCTTTTCCTCTCTTCCCCTTTTTCCAGGACAGTGTTTTGTTCCAATTCAGGGTAGTGATTCAAGAAGCAAGCAGTATGTTTGAGCTGATAGATAATTCATAACCAGCAAACATCTAATGAAACATTAGGAGTATAAAACAAACACTGTGTGCTATTCTCTGTGTTTGTGATTGCCTTTCAGGTAGGGCATGTGCATATTACTCCAATTATAATATTGGTGAGGCTTAATCTTAAAAGTATCCACTAAAAAAGGGCAATCACTCATTAATCTTTTTTAATTAAAAAACACTTTAATAAGCTTGAGGGCTAGATGAAGGCAAAAAGTTTAACACATAGCCTGTCGAGTCCCTGAATAATTTGAATTAAACCTTTCCTTCCAGTCCAAATGGAACTGCTGAGTTAATCCCTTGTAGAAGACAATAAGATGAAGAAAATAGAAATTAAAAGGAGAGAAAGTGGAGCAGCAGCAAAGTCTGTTTCCCTCTGGGTATCTCACATGTGGGTACAAAGAGAAGCTGCCTGCCAGGAGGTGGAACTCTCTGAGAGCCAAGTGTTTCACCTGCTCCAGCAGCCACCCTCTTTGAACCTCAGGAATCATTTTGCAGTGGTTGCTGTGGCCTTTTCCTCTTTCCAAGCACAAGGTGGGTGAAAGATGCTGCTGCAAGAGCTAGTGAGGGAAAAATCCTTCCCAGCACAAGCAGCATCCTGAGCCAGACTCACAATCCCTAATCCCCTGGCAGCTGCCCCTGCTGGGAGTGCCCAGGGCAGGGGGAGTTCATGGATCTGAGATTTCAGCAGCATTTAGGGCCTGACAGGAACCAGACACGCTGAAGCTGAATACAAAGAAGTTATGTCATGCAGATCTCCCCAGCTGCACATGTGACACCCCAAAAAAACAATATAAAATGAAAATACAGTAAAAATGAAGCTAAACAAGAGGAGGACAAGGGGTGATAGTTTTAAATTAAAACAGGGTAGATTCAGAGTAGATAGAAGGAAGAAATCTTTCATGATGAGTGTGGTAAAACACCAGCACAGGCTGCCCAGAGAGGTGATGGATGCCCCATCCCTGGAAGCATCCAAGGTCAGATTGCTCTGAGCAATCTTACCAAGTTGAAGACATCCCTGTTTGCTCCAGGGGAACCTTTACAGGTCACTTCCAATCCAAACTAGTCCATGATTCTGTCATCTTGTTCAGTAAAGGTCACTGAGCTTTCCCAAAAGAACTGAGGAGCCAGCACAGCCTGAGAGCCACTTGACACCCTTGCACATCCAGGAAAATACCAGAGCACCTCCTCTGGTGACAGAAACATAAGAAATAATTCAGAAAAAGGGAGATTTTCCCTACTACTGTTGTACACAGCAGTGAGAGTGTTAAACCACAAACAGAACCCTGTTAATCCCCGGACCTGTGCAGCTGTAGGTTCACTCTGACACAGCTGGGATGTGGAACAGGGAGCTGCCCAAGAGCCTGTGGTGTACACGAGTTGCTGAGCTCAGCCTTGCTGCGACCCAGGCTGCTCCACTGCACCAGGAATCTTGAAACAGCCCCGGGATGCAAAACCTTCTGTGAAATATTGGGAAAGTGAGCCAGTTTTACAAGAAACAGCCACTGCTCTAAGCAAGAAGCAGGTCTAAAATTAAAATTTCAGTTTGTTCGTCTTTTCAAAGCCAAAATAGCATCTCATTCGATGAAAAATAAAAAAAAATGCAGAATTGGAAACAATCCTTTCAGCCATAAAATCCTTTCCTAACTGTTAAATTTCACTGCTTTTCTGACACTGTCTCAACCCCTTGCTCTGTTTCACATATCTGTTCCATATATGTTTTCTTTTTGATTGGGTTACACAGAATTGTTTTGAAGGCTGTGTTTTACAGTGTTTTGATTACCACTTGGTGCTGATGTTGCGTGGTGTGATTTAATGGAAGCAGCTCTATTTTTTTTCCAAGGCTAGAAATAATCTGTCACAGCTGAACGTATGTGTTCACATATCAAACGGGCTAAAAAGTTACCCATGGTTTTATATCCTCAGGCATGTCATAGAATGACCTCATTACTCTCATTTAGGTGCCCTCTTTCTTACAAAGGCCCCAAATATTGAATAGCCCCGTTATTACCCGCAGAATCCGAGCTTTCAGGCATGGTGCTAATGACTGCTTAATGGTGCTGTCTGTCAGCAGCACAGCGAGCTGGGACAGCACACAAAGAAACAGTGGGGCTCCATTTAGGCTCCTCGTGTAACACTCACGCCTCTGCACGGCTTTCCAACAACAAACATCACCTTCAAAGGTGTCAGAACACAGCAGCGAGCGCATCTCACCCTTCTGCGTGGTGTAATCCTGCTGTCACACAGGGTGGTGAGGCCACACGACATATTTGGGTCTGTTCTGCAGCATGAAGCCTCTGGGGTGTGAGGGGACTTGCTGGTAAAATGCACAGTTGAGTTCTTTTTTGACATGGTTTGATAATTTGATTCATCACCCATCAGCTATGAAGTCTGGTTAAAAAGTGCTCTTTTTTTTTTTTTTGTTTTGTTTTGTTTATTATGTGCCACACAGGTGTTTGTTATTGCTGGGTTCTGCCCACCTGAGCCCTCTGCAGTAACTCACAGCCACTGCTGATGGCAGCCCAGACACAAGGCCAAGCACATTGGTTCAACAGTAAGTCATATTTTATTTCTGCTTTCTAATCCCGAACAGTTACAGTCTCACCTCATCCTCTTTGCTTCCCTGGTGTCCTACAGCCAGATGGTAAATTGCAGTTTCTCCTCTGAAGGGTTTGCTAGCCAAGGCCTGGTTTTATTTAAAAAGTAGGTTTCTGAATTGGTTGGTTTCTAATTAACATAACTTTAATAGGAATAAGGCATTATTTGAAAGGAGGAGACTTCTTTTTAGGGTAAACAGGGCTTTTTGTAGGAAAAAAATGTAAATTGTTGGTGAAAATATTGAATCAATGACACTTTTAGTTGGGGAAAATAGCATTCTCTGCTATTTTAAAATTAATAATACATAACTCTTTGTCATTGCAATGGTTTATTCATTTCATTAAGCTCCTGTACAACTGTTTAATTATTTAAATATCTCACACCATTTTCAAGTTGATTTTAAACCAAAGCAAAGCCATGCAGTTCTCTGGAGTGTGTGCAGAGGGCACCAATGTACAACACTCTTAGATACCATGACAAAAAAGGCTATTTCCATTCCACTTCTTTGGGCAAGACTGATGGAGCTTCCAACATCTGAAACACAATAATTGAATAGTTTTCTGTATTGTGAAGGAGGAATGTTTAAACTGGGCTAAGCTTATGTTTATCCTTCCATACTAATGTTGAAATGGATGGAAATCCAAAGGTGGCCCACAAACATAGAGAACCAAAAAGCCTGTTTTATTTTATTGTGTTTGTTTATATGTTTAGCTGATGTGTGGTAGTGAAATATGTTGTGTGCATGAATTCTCCTCCTGAAATTGCCTGCTGTAAGATTAGTTTGTCTTAGAAATTTAATTTGCTTACTGTAGGAGTGTATTATATTCCTGATACTTGTGACAATGATGGATTAATTGCAAGCTTGTGGAACATATCAGACAATCATTGGAATTAGGGTTGAATCATAGGCAAGCAAAGGTTTCCAACCCTATTAGAAATTGTCACAGTCTTATGTCTTCTTGGAAGATTTTTATTGACAGAGCTTAATCTACCAAAGCAATTTTCACTCATCTCATCAAGAAGTTTCCTCTTACATATAATCCATTACCTCCCTTATTAAACCTGGCAGTTCTTCATATGTACAATCAGTTGACTTGGAATAACACATTTCCTCTCAGGTTCATACATTTTATTCACCTAATAATTTTATTAGCTGCTCTCCATCTTTTCTTTATGTTTATGTGATTTTACTTACATGATCTTAAATGAGAAAGCAGGTGCTGATCCAAAGCCACAAACAACTTAACCCCAAGCCAGAAATACAGAAAACCTGGCAGCCAGTAACACAATCTTCAAAAAATCACCTCTTGTCCTACTGCCCTGGCTGGCCTGCACTCAATCCTTCCCAGAACTCTTCCCAAGTAAATATTTTTGTAGCATGCCTGAAGGGTTTCTACATTTAGGGCATTTTGGATATATTCCCTTGTACAAAAAGAAGGTACTTATATTTCTCTTCCATATCTATCCCTTGAAGACAGTGCTAAGTAAGATCCAAGACTTTTGTCAGTAATAGCTGCACATCAATGTACAAATAGAAACAAGATGGAATTCTGGGCTTACCCAAAAATTAGTGATTTCCTTTTGACTGCTTCAGGAGCAGAGGAATTACCCAGAGTAATTTGGGAGAGCTGAACTATATCTAAAATCAGCAGGCATTGTTCTAAACACCTATAACATACAAATAAAACAAACAGGAAATTGACTGTAAAATAACCAGGAAAGTGCCCTCTCAAAGATAAAAGAAACCAGACTAAAATCCTACTGTTATAACAGCTGAACTTTGGAGGATGAGGCAAGCAGAGACACTGTTAAATGCCATGCTGCTCTGCTGAACTCATGGCAGGTGCATGTCAGGTACCTGGAGTTCAAACTCTTGGAAGCAGCCCTAGCAATTATTCCCTCCAAGGAAACCAAAAGGAAGAGCAGGAAAATGGGATAATAATGCCCATATACTTGGTATAAAGATGTAGCTGCCTTCCTTTGTAACTGAATAAAGAGCTGGAACTCCTAATAATGGCACAGCCACTTCTAACATATCACACTTTAGCTCTTCTTTGTAAAAAATTATTCCACTGGCGTCATTTCAGTCAAACGTGTTGTGATTTGAGGAGCTTCTATCAGTGCTGGCCTGGTGCCAAAGGAGTAGATTATAGCAGTTCCTTTTCTGGGTTTTCTAAATGGTGCAACTCACAAGTTAGCAGCTGTAATATAAATGTAGTTATAAAGAGAGCTGTGCAGCTTGTCAAGCCCCTTTGTAGCTAACAAAGGGAATGGGTTCGTTTGTACAGTATCTCCAAACTCTGTGTTTAAAGAAAATGCTGAGTCTGTGACTCCAGCTCACAAGCTAAGGAACTGCATCAGATATAGTAGGTTGTATTTTTATATATGTACATACATGCAAAATTATGGGGAAATATGTGTATATCAAAAGCTGGTTAATGTTTTCCATTTCAGTTTATTTGGATTTAGCTGAGGTAGAGTAGGAACACGTTATTTTAAATAAAGCTAGCACTGAAATTAGGGTGTCCATGCACCTTTTTTACACAAATATTGTTGGTGCCACTGAAATATCCCACTCAGGTTCTGTTGGCACAACTCCCTCATTCTACAAATAGCCTGTTTCAGAAATGTCTAACAACTGTAGGAATAGCTGAATCTATCTTAGTTATTATCTGAAGGGAGTGGAATCTGACTATCTAGACTTTGGAAAAGAAATTCTCTGAAGCCATCACAGAGGTAATTGGGCTTGGTAATTACTGCATTAGCTGCGAGTTTATTAAGGGCCACGAAAGGAAATGCCATCCTGGTGACCTTTGAGGCTGCATTTCACAGCATGTTTTCTACATGAGAACAAATGATGAAACTTGACTATTTCTGCCAAGTGAGTGGTAGCTATGGTGAAGATTTATAGCTGTAATCTGGTAATCTATGGGGCTAATCATACAGTTATAGAGTTGCGTGTCATTTACTCGAAAAGCCTGAAATGATCTAGCACTGTGTAGACTGTGGTGAAGGAGTGCATTTTGTCATCTGCAAGGTTAGGAGAAATGCAGCCTCTTTAACAGACTGTAAAAAGAGAGACAAGAGCTAATGTTTCTCAAAATAGCAGCATGTTGCATGAAATTTTACAAGAGTCAGAGAGCTAAGAGATGGGGACTGTCAGATGTATTCTCATTTGGAAACCATTATGATTTTCCTCTTTAGTACTGCTTCAATAATTACATAGACTTTCTATTTGTATTTTTTTTTAAATGATATAAGTCATGCTCACTTCATCTCTCTCAGAGCAGCAAACACAGACGCAGACTAATAATGTAATATTGACATATTTAAGTGTTGGATTCTTTAGCTGAGAGCAGCATGTTCAGAATGCATCATGCCTGTAATATGCCTGTGTTCCCTTATCTTTGTGTCACATTTTATTCAACAGTTAAGAAGTGCTAATAAAAAGTGCATATTTCAGTTGTTCTATTTTAGGTAAACATAACATGGTGCACATTTTCTAAGCAATGCACATTGCTTAACTGTGCAACTCCATTTCTACAAATAGAAATCAGGGTGGCAAACGCTTTGCTTTTCTTCTTAATTAACCTATCCTTGCCAAAACTGCTATGTTCTTCAGTGCAGGGAATGAAACTGATGACTGAAAATTTAAATTAATGCTTTTTCTTGTGATCTTTTGGCTGAGAACAAGAGCAGCTTCCACCTACCATCTGATGCATTCCCTAGCAAAAGGAACAGTGTCAGCCTGGGTCCATGTGCAGCTGGAGGGAGTGAGGGAACAGACACATTTATATTGTCTTTGCTTTGGAGCCAGCTCACCTGGGAAGGGGAGATGCTGCCCAGCCTGCAGCAGGTCTTGGCTCCTGCTCTGCCTGCAAAATCCAAGTTCTTAAATAGCTATTTAGAACAGGGGCTGAAGTCCAAAAGACAGGCAGTGATGTGTAGATCACCTGAAATGCCACGATTCCACATGACACATTTGCTTCCTTCTCCTCCCCACCTGCTCAGCCCACAGGTCTGTTTTAAATCAATCTTTTCACCTCTCCCAAGACTCACAATTTAAGCAGAGCAGACACTGATGAAAACAGATTTATAATGAAGCTAGTGGCCATTAAATACCAACCTTCCACCAGAGGTGACCTTATTGTAAAGCGTTGCAGAGTGAATTTATTTTGACTTTGCCCGTTCTCTACCTTGTCTCACACACTGGCAGCTGAGGCAGTGGTGGTGGGAGGTCTGAGAATAATGCCCACGTCTCACTTCATTACAGCTGCACTTCACATCCCAGCAATCTCCAAGCCTCAGGGATATCACATTCATTACCTCTTTCAGAGGCATGTATTTTACATATATGGCTGAAAGGTGATTAGAATCCCTGACACAACAGTGTTTTATCTGGAATGCAACCATGAAAAATACATGCCGAAAACAAAAAAAGACATCCTACATCCTTCTCCTAATTGATTTAAGCTACAAAGACCAGCTTCAGTTTTCCCAGGGCACAGGAACTACCAGGAAGACACAAATTGCATGTTTTCAAATCTCCTCATAAAAACTGCTTGACAGGGGGTTGAAAGCAGAGTTTTCTGTTTCTCAGATGTCCTAGTCCTGTGAATGTCATCAGTCAGCAGAAGCTCACGTGCCACCACCTGATCATAAAGAACAGTTCTGTAACAACCCTCATTTCATGCTGCTGATTCCAGCCCACCATAAATCAGCCACACCACGAGTAACGTTGGAAATAATTGTCTGCTCCAGAGCTCCTCTCTCACAGCCCAGGTGCCACACAGCTGTAGCCACATGCAGCCCCTGTCCTGCTGAAGTGGCTTAGAGCAGCACTTCCAGCAGTGATTGAAAGATCTTTGATGCTGCACACTGGAACTGTGCAGGTGTACCCATTCAGTGGTTTTAAAAACATTATAAATGGAGTCAGCTATGGCTTGAACCAGATGCTCTCTGCAGATGGGAAATGGGGTAGCAAGTGCCACTTCACTGAAAGCTGCCTGGAAGTGCAGCAGGTGATCCCAGCACTGATCCTCAGGTGCACATAGCACTCTGATCCATTCTCTCCCACCCTCTTTCTAATATCCAGCTCTTTTTTCCCTGAGCAGGGTTTGTTGTCACTGGTGGCTGTTTGTGCAGATGAATCAGCACAGCACATCTGATGTTTTGACTTCAGCCCTGTTTGACCCTTGTGTTCCTTAGCCAAGTCTTACACAGCAGCTTTGAGCAATGTCCTCTTAAAACCTGTGGTCAGAACTGTCCTGGGCTGGTTGTGCTGGTCCAGACACCCTCAGTTAACAGCAGATAGATCAGGCTAGAGAACCCCAGGCACATCTCACACAAGAGCTTAATTTAGTCCAAAGCTGCTAGAAGAAAGTAGTAAAACAACAACAAAACAAACCAAACAAACAAACAAACAAAAAAAACCAACAAAAAACAAACAAACAAAAAAGTTGTTGTGTTGTGATGCAGAGCTACCTAGATTAGAAAAATCATGTTGAAATACAGAATAGTGATAGAAATGCCCCAAATTACCAGCTAAATGAAAGTGTTTTGGGATATCTGATCCTTCTTATCAGGCTGGCCCAGCTGCACAATTTCCCATCTCCAATTACACCAAAAGGCCCACACTTCCTTCTTCATTAATATGTTTGAAGGATTTAATGAGTTACTTCATCAGGTTAATAAATCCCCTCAATAATTTTATTACACTTTGATACAGTTATTCAAGAGGTGCAGCTAAAAAATGATCATCATTTATATTTCTTGACAGAATAACTTAGTTAATAAATTTGGCCCATGAAATCCAGAATTCATAAATAAACTATGGGGACAATTGAATGTCTGTGTGGAAGAGGGTTTTTTTTCTATCTCTGGTTATTGGAAATCCTCTGTCTCTTGTGTAAGTAACTTCAGGCTAAGGAGAGCTGCAGGAGGTTGGTGCCTTTTGGCAATGTCCTGCTTCCCACTGAGTGCTTAGGGGGAGTCCAGCTGCTGCAGCACATGTGCCACTGGACATAACCCATATTAATTTGCTCCAGCACTCCCTCAGGTTTAAAATCCAGCTTCATAAAGGCTGTTCCATTCCTTGAGGCAAAGCTCTTTAGCTGATTTTGACCAGGTGCAGTGACACCGTCAGAAATAAGCATTCTATTCTGGAAATTATTTTAAAACTGAATTGAATTGGTTGCCATGCCATTTTTTTTTCCTGTGGCATTATAGTAAATGACATCATCAACAAAATAACCTTAGGGGCAAGGGTGTTTTCAGAATCTTAACCTCTGAATGGCCAGCAGTATTACAGCTTCCTATCACCAGATTAATAATATTTATGGTAGGTAGACTGCAAGAATGGGATCATACTATTTATTTACTTACTGTTGAAAGCCACCTCTGGCAAGAACAAATTTCCCATTAATCACCACCTTATCTGTGTAAGAAAGAGCTACTCTCAAGGACATGTGTATTATTCCCATTGTTTTATTAATACAAGAATAGCTGTGCCATGGATTTTTTACATTGAACTTTATTTATTTTCTAAATTTTCTTTTTTAAGGGGAGCTGAAATGCTTAAATAAACATTGAACTTTCTTAATAAATGAGCAACTTAAGACACCAACTGTAGCGATAAGATCCCAGTATTTCCCTGAATATATTTTTATGTAAAGAAACTGCAAATCAGTATCTATTTCTTCTCTTTTTTTATCAGCTGAAACTCCAATTATGAATTTTGAGTTTCTTCTGGAAGTGTAGATGACCTTGTTAAGTTGTGAGAGTGCCAGAAAAGCTGTGCCCTCCAGTCCAGGGGGTCAGAGAAGTGAAGTCAATTTCTAAGCTTGGGTCTTCTAATCAAAAAATGCATATTTCTCTCTCCTTTGACATCGGCTTTAGCCAGCATTTGAAACATTACCTATTATATTAGGCTGCAGGATGATTTGTTTTTCTAATTTTTGAAGAGCACTACATCATACATTTTCAATTTTACAAAAGAAATCAGTGTGGACCCAGCAGAGGACAATATCAGAAAAATTCTCTTTCATGTGAGAAAAACATTAGTGGAAAGCCTTCCACGAGCCTTATGCAGTACCAGAACGAGGTGATTGTGCCAGTACAAGGGGTACCAATTAATGTTAATTTGCTGTTTAATTAGGTGTCTAGTACAGAACAATGGTGAGACACTTGTGTGGGTGGGAGGAGCCCCCTGATTGTCAGGTGGACACAGTCACCATTCCTGCCTCCCAAACTCAGGCACTGCTCCCACAGCAATTCCTCTGGAGCCTGTCACATGTCATTCCAGCAGTAATTTGTTTGCAGAGTGAAAAGTGTGCTTTCAAACAGAGCACAGGGCTCTGTCCTCTGTCCTGCCCCTGTTCTGCTGCTCAGTCCAAACCGTGGGGGTGTGAGGATGCTCTGGGAGGAGTGCCAGCCCTGCAGCTGGGTCTGTGTGACTCCAGCAGCCAGCCCTGCTCAGCTGTGCCCTGCTGAGAGCTGGGACCCCCCTTGCCCCGGGCTGACACTGCCAACCCCACACACAGCAGTGAGGAACACCCCAGGCAGCCCCTGTGACAGGGGCTTCCTTCAGCACTGCCAGAAAACCCCACAGCCTTTCCATCTTCCTGCATTTAAATGTTTGAGTTAATAACATTTATGAGGCAGCACGGGAAAATGAACTTAAATACATCGTTTGTCATCTCAGGATACTGAATTACACCGTTACTGAAAGGGATACAGAGAAATGTGTCCAATAAACAGAGCACAGTTTGCACAATTTGCTTTGCATTTCCCACATCCTGCAACAAGAGCAGGGTAGTCAGGTTCCTTAATGATGATAATATATGTACAGAAAGAGCAGTTCCCTGAGGGCTCCTGATTAATCAGGAAAATACTCATTTGTTCTGGCAAAAGTGATGTGCATCTAGGCAGGGCAAATGATGAACCCTAAGTGCACACATCAGCCATCAAGGGCCAAAAGTTTCCATTCATTTAACTCATTTTCTATCTAAGAAATTAAACCCATGTCTCAGCACAGCACAGGACACAACAGCACTTGTTCTTGTCCCAGTTCCATTAGGGTTTTGTCTGACAAAGGCAGAAAGAGGCCCCACATCCATTTTAGAGACTCTAAATGCGTTGAGCTTCCAAACTAAGACATTGCTGCTTGCTTAGATACCGTGTTCAGAGAGGACATGAGGCCTCAGCTGCTGTATCTGATCACTGTGCAAGAGACTTGGGAACAAGTTGGAAGATTTAAAGGATTTTTCACCAGCTGATCTAAATCCCTGCCTGTTTTTTAGTACCCGAGAAGCTGCCTACTGATTGCAATCTTCCTCCACTCCATCAGAGCCATATTAATTCTGTGGTTAGGCACAGCTGTTGCCATCTAGAAGTTTGCAGTGTGGCATTTGAAGTCTTTATTTCAGATTTTATTTTCTATTCTGAGTTGGGAGTTTGCTAGTAATGAGGTGAATCCTCTGTGCCTGACACGTATTTCCCTTGGTGTTCATTTTTAAATTAGCCACAGAAAGGACAAACTAAGAGCAGATGTGTCATATTTTTCCTTTGTGTGTTTGGATTCTCAGTCTTGGAAATGTCTTCGTCAGATAAATGAGTTCCAGGTTACTGGGATAAACAGATGCAATAAAATACTCGTGTGTAGAAGAAAGCCTTACAAAAATGTGATACAACAGCTCTTCAAGGAAATTGCCATGTAAGAGATCCAGCTTTGAGGCTTACCTCAGGCTTTTGCATAATGTGATAGTTAGTACTCTAAGCTGGAGAAGATGTGATGGGATCTTTTGATATTTTTCCCCTTGCTTTTTCAATTTCATGGGATCAGCAGAAAGGGGAAGGAACCAAAGCTGAACTAATGCTGTGCTTTTGCCTTCACCACTGCCTGAGCACGAGGCAGGGATTGCTTGGTGGAGAACTGAGTATCTGTTATGGGCATCTCACAATTGCCAGAAAATGTGGGGTTTGGATTTGTTTTCAGCATAACATGAGAAAGAGGAAGATCAGAAATAAATGAGCAGGCTGAAATATAATAAAAACCCAGTAGTTATTTAGTTTGGCTACTGATTTATTAATGTATTATAGTTAAGCACTGAGGAATAAACCCTCACTTAAAAATGTTCCTCAGCTCTAGGCGGGATTATTTACAGGAAATAAAAACAGTTAAAGAATTAGAATGAAATCCTGCACGTACTGAGTCAACAGAAATGTTGCCACCGACCTCATTAGGCCAGGTTTTAGTCCCAGATATCTACAAAGAACCTCAATTCTCTTGCAGTGTGACTAGCAGATGAGTATCTGACAACACCAGTTTATCTTTCCCTACAGAATCTTTAATTTTTATGCAGCCAGCCTAAAAACTTTGCTCCACAAGTTTGTGTTTCAGTGCAAACCAGACAATGTTTCCTGCTCCTTTCAGGCTGTTTGCTCACTGTTACCATTCCCACTTGGCTTAAGCACCTCCTGAAATTATTATTTTGCCTCCATATCCGTTATGAGAATATTTTTCCTCTGAGGTATCTGCTTTCTCAGCAGCAATTTTAAAGCATTTCAGGCTACAGAAGAAATATAAAATAAACCCTGTGCTCATATATATCATAAAGAACATGATCCTTTAACCCTGTCCTTGGAAAACACATAAGCATTTGCTGTACTTCAGTGATTCTCCACATGCTTTTGCAAGGAACATTTTGCACCTGCCAGCACAACACAGGACAAACAGCAGCATTGCAGGAGGAAACCTTAACTAATTTTCACGAAGCCTTAGGTGGTCTATTAGCCTTTCATAAAAACAGGAATGCATAATTACTATATCCACGGACAGAATTAAATTTGATGGACTACAAAGAAGCAATGAGTGAAACAATTAACAACAAAGCCCAAGTAAACTGCTCTCATGGGAAGCCATGGCCTGGCTGAATGGGTCTGACAGGTCAGATTTACCTCTGCTGCCCCCAGGGATGTGTCCACCCCAAACTTTTCACTCAGTGCAGACAGGTGGGCTCCTGTCAGAGTCACTGCACCTGCTGATCCATTGCAGGTTGTGTAAGATACAGCCAACAGCCAAATAACCTGCTCAACACAGCAATACCCTTTTAGCATCATTAAATTGATCAATCCATTCTTTCTCCTGTGTCTCTGGACAAAGTGGTTGCTCCTCCCAGCCTGATGCCATTTGAGGAGGATGCAGCTCAGTGGAGCAGTGCTGCCAACGGGGCAGTGCAGCAGCTGCTGTCCCAAAAGCCTGATGGAATAGCTGCTCCACAGGCTTCAGAGCATTAAGGTAATTGCAACTGCTCTGTGGCACAGTGCAGTTACATTTGGGATGGCAAAATCCATCCAAAAGAAAATATCTCCCCTCTGCAGCTCTCCAGCCACACAGGTTAATTGTGAGTACTTTGCAGTGCCTGCGGTAAGGCAGGAACCTGGGGGGGTTCTGTCACAGCTTCCGTCCACAGTTTGATTTAATGCCCTCCATGAACAATTGCATCTCAGTGCTTGTAATAAGGAAATGTCATAAAGGTACCTGCTGCCTGGTCCAACATCTTTTGGCTTTGACAGCTCAAATTTACAGCTTTAATTCAGCAGCCTGGAAGCTTGGTATTCTGTACACATATGGTGAAAGGCTGAGGGAACAATATTTTATAAAAGTTCACCTGTGTTCAGTGACTCATGGAGGATATAACCCCTTGGACCTTGTGAAATGACTTGCAGACAAATTCACACTCCAGATTGTCCAGTGGCAAATTACAAAGTTCTAATCAAACCCCGGTGTGCCTGGATGTATTCACTGGAATGTTTTGCTTCTGTAGCATAAAGAGTTGAATTTTCAGCAGCTTGAACAAGTGCTCAGCAGGGTTCTCTCAGCCATGAGCATCCCCAGCAGGAGGAGGAAAGGGCCCTTCAAAGCAAGTCTGATCTCCCTGCTCCTGATACCCAGGTGAGATAAATCCCCCAAAGCAGCTCAGCTAAACACAGAGCTAAATGTGCCCCTGTGAAAAGTGTAGCCACACCAGCCCTGCCTGGGAGACTTTGAACTAAACAGCTGTGGGATTTCTGTGCTGTGCACATGGCTGCCATGCCCAGGACAATGCCACCCTGCTGAGCACAGCAGGTGGACAGGAGCTGAGGAAGGGAGGAGAACCCCAGGCACTGCCCAGGCTGCTCTTTGACACTTGGCTCCTTTTGCAATCCAATTTACATCCCCCAGCTCTGTTCCCAGGGGTCACGTTGGGGGCTGTCACAAACTGCAGGCACTGCAGACATCCCCAATCTGGGCAGGAGATGCAGCTGTTTAATGAGCCCTGCTGTCATTACAGCAAAATGACTCAAGGACTTTCTTAAAAAAGCCTCTTATTTATAGTATCATAGATTACCTTAATGTCTTTTAACTGGGAGGTGCTTTGAAATACTGCAAAAACATACAAGATGGTTCTGAAATAATGGGAATTTAAACAGGATCTAACAAGGAAAACACAAATATTGGATGGAAAGAGAAAAAACATTTGTTGAAATCTTTGGCAAAGGAGTATTCTTAGGAAAAGTCTGCACTTCCGAGCTGGAATTTTACATCACATCTTGCACATGGGAATCAGTGCAAGTGTATACTCTGGCACAACTTTTGCATTGTACCAGCTTTTATTTTATGACATTAGTTTTGCTTTGTGCTTTAATCTGTAGTGGAGAGATGGAAAATTTGATTTGTACCACCTCTCTGTGTGTCAGTGCAGGTTTTCTTGTGCCAGATAAACACAGTCTAGAAGAAACTACAGCTACACATCCCTGTTTGAACAAGAAAAGTATTTGAAGTATCTACGTGGTGAATAAAGGAGATATCTGAGGCATTCTAATTTAAACCTGGCCAGGTTCTTGTGTTCCTACAGGGGATAATTATAGGTGAAATCTTCAACAGAACTTTATTAATCAGAGTAGGATCATCTGCCAGTGCCCTTCCCGTCAAAACTCAAACAGCAGCAAGGAAATGAAGCAGTAATGACAGGGCTTCCATTTAGCCATTAAATCTCTTTTCTTAGGTATCCATATTTTAATGAGATTTACTTGCTTTTTAAAGTAGGAGACGTTTTGATGATCTTAGATACAGTCTCTAATTAAACATACTGTAATTAATCTTGGTTTATCTATGTCAAATGCCAAGGAATTTGAGCAAGCCAGGCTAAGCCCTACTTTAAGACATTCAAGGAAGACAGTGTGTAACATCAGGCTTTCTAAAGCTGCCATGGGAGCAGAAGGATGTCCCTGCAGCAGAGATCTGTGGAGCAGAGCAAGGGAAGCCCAGGCTGATGGTGCTGTGTCAAGGCTGGAGTGCTGGATGTGCTCCCAGCCCAGCAGCCCATGATCCTCTTCCCCTGGCTTGGTTGGAAATTCTTGCCTCTCTTGACTCACTCAATTTTTTCCCCAACCTTTGATGAGATTCCCATATGGGATGTGGCATCTGTGAGCCACAGATTACTTTAATCTGAAAAGAACGGTTTGGAAAATATACAGATGACATAAATATACTGAGTTTTGAATGTCTTCATTCTCACATGCCAATGTATAACATTGCATCCAGAAAAATACATTTAAAATAATAATTGTAATGAATTTGTAGAGAGTCTGACTCCTGTCTCACAGACAGATCTATTGCATACTCTCCTTCGCTTGCTACATCTGTGAAACATCCATTATTTTTCTATGGTGTAAATGATCTCATTTCTGTTGCTTTCCCTGCAATACAATGCCACGTTCATTCCTCCTTCGAAAATTTCAGGAAGAGAAGCAATTTGTAAGAATGACAGGAAAATGGCTTCTCATCTGTGTACACCACAGCAATCTGACACACAGAAAGAGCCTCTGGTGAGATACACAAATCCTAATTCCCACTGAGTTTCAAGCAGTCCAGATTGAAAAAGAAAAACAAAAAAACCCCAAAAAACCTGACATCAACCAATTTGATCATAAAGATTCTAATTCAGCACAGGTTAATTGAGAAGTCAGATTTACTGCTATCACTTCTGGAGAGGAGGGAGATAAGCGAATACAATGACTCTTTATCAACAATATGGGGACTTCATTTAAAGAGAGAGCATTAGGTTACAGGCTGGCAGATTAGTAGCAATCAGCCTGCTCTTAGAAAAGAAAATGCACTGGCTGATAAAGATAGAAGGCAGGAAGCTGGATGCATAGAAATGAGGTTAGATACCAAATATTACTGGTCAAATCTGAGCTATCTGTCAAGTTGGCACTGATCATTGCTGATGCACAATTATTATTACTCACCTGTGATCAGGTCATTTACCACTACCCAGCCAATGGCTCCTCCCACCCATTTCATTTGTTAATGGCATTTTAATGAAAAAAAAAGTCCATCTAATATCTCTTTGAGATGACTAACCATTGTGTAATAGTACATAATGGTATATGAAATACATTTTCTTTTTCCCAATCACCCATTAAAAGATATCAGCTGTTATTCTGTTCGTTAGCCACAACCCCATAAATCTGAGTGCAGTTCTGCCTTTAGAGGTGGCAGGCTTATTTTTTCTTTTTCTTTGTGTGCCATGTGTTTTCCATACCAAAAAGTGCCTGTTTTGTTGCAAGTGACAGAACGAGAATTTAAAGGGATGCTGGAGGATCGTAAAGACTCCCCTCTATCCAATCCCAAGCATGCATTCACCTTACTGTTCTGCTGACTAAAGAATTAGAAACTATTAATATTGTCTCTGCTGGCAGGTCAGAAAAATACTTATTCTGTAGTCGAGCAGATTAATCCAAAGGGGAAAATAACCCTGCAAAGCCCTGCAAAAGCTGCTGTCTAACCAATCCACTTTCCAAAGCCAGATGTTTCCAATCTGTTTAAGTGTTAATCTCATGATATGTCTTTTTATGCCTACTGAAATGATTTCAGCATGTATTGAACTATTAAAGAACTCATATAATTAGGGCAGCTCTTATTTATGAAGGTGCTTTTTGGATGGAGCCCTATCAGTGTGTTTGTCAGTCGTACTCATGTTAATTATTGAGGTGTGTTGGAACCTCTCCCCATTAGGTTTTTTCATGGGCTCTGGATATTGCCCAACTTTGGCTACTCTTTTAAAGACACTCATAGTGAAATCAGAGGCAGGATAATAGTGGATAAGTGTGCAGAGGCTGAGGTCAGAGGTACAGTTTTTTAGAGCCTATGATGGGTATGGAAAGCAGATTTGCAAATCAAGGCACTGCAACCCAGCCTGAGATCTACTCCAGCAAATACAGGGTAACCATGAAGGTGGTTTGTCCTGAAAACTGGAGGGATTTTTTTCCTTCTTACACACACCTCCTTAGATCTTTTCTTGGTGTGACTTTGGTCTCCTCTGATAAAGAGCTGGTTTGAAATACGACAGCCAGACTGAGTTTTTAGCTGAGACCCTTTCCATGACAGGTGCTGATGGGCTCTGCTGTCAGGCCCCACTGTGTGGAGAATAATGGCTTGTGAGAGGAAGGTCAGAAGGAGGGTCAGGAGGCAGCTCAGAAAGCCTTGCATTTCATGTCAAGGATCTTAAAGGGTCTAGGAGGGCTGCAAAAACTTTCCTCTGGGGCTGCTGACTGACAGATCAGTGCTGTGATTATAACCTGATTTTGATAAATCATGTTGCTCTACTGTTTGCATGTGGCTTTAAGAGAGCAGGTGGTGAGCCTTGCATTCCTGTGGCATCCTAGAGCAAATCCATAGGGAAAAAAGTGGATTATGCCTTGTTCTGTGTCCTGCTGGCACACAGGACAAGGGAGCAGGACCATCTGGGAGCAGGACCTCCCCACCAGGAGCTGCCCAGCCTTAAAGTGCTGCTCTCTCTTCCTATTTTGTGAATCTCCACAGACATCCCAGTTCCACAAGGAACATGTAACCCCTGAATCCTTCAGCAAAGCCCCTCTGCCTAACAAGCAGGCAGCAGATTCTGCCTGTGGGAACTGGCTGGCAGAGAATACGTGCAGTATTCTGCATCTGTGTGTGCTTACCCACACAGGGTGAGGAGTTTATCGTGGGGCTTAAGGATGATTCCTTTATAAGTGTGTATGAGATGAGGAAGAGGAATCAGTTTAAAATTAAAATGAGGATTTTTCAGCTCGTCCTTAATATTTATAAGGCTCCTTTTGCCTTACAGACAGAATCCTCAAGGAGAAGATGGAAAGCTGTTCATCCTTATTTCTTGTGCCTTTAGTTCAGCTTCTCATTGTTTATATTATTCTAAGCAAAATAACTGTTCTGGAAATGCAGTCATTTACAAAATCCTGTCTACTAAGCCTTAAACAGCAGAGACATGTCCTGCTATGCTTGTTCCTTTGTTGTTGCTATGGCATTACCACACATTTTTCCATGTAGGAAAGGAAATCCCGTGGAGACCAGATAATAAAGGCTTGAATTTCCAGGGCACAGTGTCCGTCTCGCCTCTTGACCTGTTTGACACCCTCTTTCACCAAACCTGCATTCACTGAATCCAAATAAACAGCCAGCCATCAAAGGAAATACTTAAAAAGGATTGTTCATGGTTAGCCTTGATGAAATATACATTGGAAAACCTGCATTTTAATCACGTTTGGAGTTCTGCATTTCAAAAATGGTTTTGTTTAACTACATCAGACTTGTCACTCAGGGAAGTTTCCTTCCGTAGGATGCCTGCATTTAAAAGTCAAGTTAACCAAACCCAAACAAATTTCCCAGGAGGCTGCAACAAACCAGACAAGTGTCTCACACGCACAGCTCTGACCTCTGTGCTGTACCAGGTGTATCCCTGCTCTCTGCAAGATCCCAAGATGCTGCATGTTTATACAACATCACCACTTCTCAGCAGGGTGTCATGAGGATTCATCAAAATCACTGCACATCACATGTTGGAACAAGCTTTGGCTGAAACTCCCCACTTGGCTTGACATTAGTTTGCAAAGATTAATCCTGTGTCCCAGTCAGCCTGCCTGCCTAAATCCCCTGATCATCCTGGGTTGCACAGAATTGTTGTGCCTTGTTTTATCTTAGAAATAACTACTTCATGATGTTACCTGAAATTATCCTTTGTATGTAAGTTAGAATTGATGAATACAAGCTTGTTAAATGCTCCAGGACATTTATCCTACAGGAATTTTTCAATACCATCATCTTCAGCTTACTTTAATGAAGATCTAGCTGTAATTTGAGCAAAGTGTCACCTGTTGATGCTGTTATTAGAGAAGAATGTGCAGTTCAGAACTGACTAAAGAGCAAATATCTCAGACAGAGTTGTTTGATGCAAAATGATGTGGTTATTTTGGGCCAAACTTCCTGGGCTTCATTTGCTGTGTCTCCCACTGCTGTCATTTTTGTGTAGCACAGTTCAAAGGCACAGACTGATTGAAAGGGCCTTCTATCCTCTCATCTCTTGAAGCCACATATCCCTATTGCACACAGGATATTGCAGCCAGAGCACACAGCCAGCCAGCACAGGATAATCTGCCACAGGCAACATACAGCCTGTGGCCTTCCAAATTCTTCAGACAACACGGGAAAACAAACAGCAGCCTTACAGACTTAATGGACTTTTAATGCATTTGATGGATTCTGCATCAGCAGTTTCTAACAGAACATCTAAAGAGGGAAAATTCCCTTCCCATGGAGATTCTGAGGAGACAATGAACTGACAGTGCAAAGGGTCCTCCTTGCAACACTTGGATGCTGTGCAGGAGAACTCAGTGGCCAGACTCAGTCTTTATCTCTTCTGGAACATCACTGAGTTTTCCAGGGTCAGGAGCTGAGCTGTGTCTGAGCCACAGGCTGATCACAGCAGTTAACAGAGGCAAAAGGCAGCAGAAAACTGTGACCTCCTTGGTCTGGACCATTTAACTCAACTGCCCAGAGCTGGTGAAGAGGCACAGAAACTGGAGCTGGAAGTCTGCTCCCATGCCCAGAGGGAAGCTGTGGCTTTAGACAGAGAGTTGTTCTGCAGTTATCAGGAGGAAGACAAAGCCTTAAATTCCTTTGTTGAATCCATATAGGCAGCAGTGTGACATATTCCTCCTAGTCACATATCCTTGACTTTGCTACTTCTGCATAATCTTTAAACTTCAGCTATTGATAAATAAATTGGTTTACAAAGCAGGGAGTAAATCACCATTCACTGCTGAGCTGCTATTGTGCCACTCATTTGTAAGGCAGCTTTCAAGCTTTTTTTTTTTAATCAGTTTGGCTTGACATTTTGTTTTCCTACTATTATTTATGAGCTCTATCTTATGAATGGATTATGTAAAATAGTTTAATTCCAGTTGTTGCAATTTCTCAGATGTCATCACACAAAAGCTTGCTTTGAGTAGAACACTCAGGTCCAGATTTTGTTCTCAGCTGTGCTGATAACAAATTAGACCATCATCCAGAGGGATCAGAAGGGTTTTCCTCAGATTTACAACTGTTGTGAGCTTTTAGGAAAACCATTTGAGCAATGCTCTGCTCAGAGTTAGCAAAGGCACATTGCTGCCTTTCAGCAATGTTCTGCAGACAGGGCCAACCCTCTTAGCCTCTGTCCTCAGCTCAGAAACTGAACCTGGTGATTCTTCCTGCAAGGAATTATGAGCTGCATTCAGCTGTGACTTGGCTGCTTTTGTTATAATGGCAGAAATGGGGATGATGGGTGGATTTTAGAACAGTTGCTTTCTAAGATTTTGGATGCACTCAGTCACTTCAAAGCAACTAAAACCTCACTAGCTATTTAAAGCAAAGCACTTTAGTCCTGTTTTGATGGCAGGTGTTAGCTCTTCTCTGAGACAGCAGGCTACTGCTGTAGTGAACCAACAGCTCTTAAGCCTTTTCAGATGACAAAAATTGTGCCAATTATTACTCTCCATTTCACAGGTTTCTCTGATCTCTCAGCATCTGACTTTGCACCTGAGTGTGGAGCAGAGCCTGTGTAAAAGCAAGAGCTTTGTTGCTAAGGAGCATTTGAGATGTACTATTGCTATTTATTTCCCTATACAAAATGCTACTTCATTTCCTGAGATGAAACATGTGATGTGGCCTGCAGCAGGTGCAGATAAGGTGCAGGATCATGCAAAGGAGAGAGAAAGGAGAGTAACTACAAATTTCTGCTTTGTGTTGGCTCGCTCAGGTTGTTGCTCTGTGGTTGCCTGGACTCGGGGCACTCAGTCAAGGGCTCAGCTCCTGCACTCACCCAGTGTTTTATTAGAGCCCAGCCTGGCATCAGAGTAGGAGCTGGTCCCTGGGAAGCCTCAAGGAGCCAAACAGGTCACATTTGTCATCTCAGCACACAGAACTAGACATGGCTCATTTCTGTGACATCCTTGTGACAATACAGAGCCACAAAGATGACAGATGTCACCCAAACCATTACAGGGCAGTTTTTCAATGGCTGCAAACACAAAGCAAGGTAAAAGACACCCAGTTCTGTGTGTGTAAATGGAGCAATTACAACCAGAGGCATGGGGAGTGCACCTTTCAATCAGCTCCCTTGGCTGAGCTCTGCAGCCTTTCCAGGTGTGCCTGGCTTTGCATCCAGGCAAGGAGAGCAGGCAGGACCTGATGGCCCAGGCTGCTGCCTGAGGCCTCAACCTCATGGCCAACGAGTTTTGCTGGTGCTCTGCTGCACCCAGCACAGCTCTTCCCTCTTTGAACTACAGAGGGCCCAAAGACCAGCCTGTTCTGGGAGCAGGGATAGTCCTGCACAAGGCCTTTAGAGTCATTTATCCTTATTTAGAAAGACATGTTATTCTAATGGCATCCCATGCCAAGCATGATACAGTTTAAATGTTCCTCACTGGTTACAAATGTGACCTTCATTAACTCGTCTTTGTGCGCAGAGTTCTACAGGAACAGCTCATTGCATTTTCAATTTAATTTAATTTGAATGATAATTTAAAAGTTGTTTGATGCAAATGCGACCATCTGCATCCTCGCAGCTGACACAGTTTTTAAAGATGGGTTTGTCAGCAGGGGTGGGGGGAGCTTGATGGGGAAGGAGAGCCACGAACTCCCAGGAGCAAACTGGGAGTGCCTAGGGGAGGAAAGGAGCTGAGCCAAGCAATTGCTGGTTATCAAAGTTGTACGTGACTATTAAAGTCTGGAGTGGTGATCACAAGTCATCAGACCATGGCAGCTCATGGCACTTCTTGTCTGAGCACAGTAACTGCCCAGGTAAGTCCTGACCAGACCTGTTGTGACACAAAACACAGGGAAATTCAGCTGCCAGGAGGGGCTGAGCCAGGTTCAGCCCTGCCCTGTGCCTCTTGTTATGGCTTTAATTACTGTCAGTGACAGCACTGTCCTCAAACTGAGAGCTCACAGAGACTGTGGTGGAGGGGAGGGAGGTGTGATGCACATAGAAGCTCTTGTTTTGCTGTGATTAAATCTAAGCTGCAGGTTTCTGAGGACAAGTGCCAGCCTATTCCTCCCTCCTGCAGTACTGGATGCTTGAGGGCAGTAAATAATAATAATAACAACAGTGTTAATGGCTGTTTGTTCACACTTGCTTCAACTTTGGATAAAAGTTTGGACTTTTCTAGAACTTGGTCTGGGCTGACTGCTGATTTTTTCCTAAAGTAATATGATAAAATGGGCTGTGTCCATTCCAGGCTTTTGAAAAAGAGCCAGAGGAAACATTTTGCCCCTGATGCTTCCCTGCTGGCAGCCTTGGTCAGGTTGGATGGAAATGAGCTCCTTGCTGAGTCCTTACTCTGCAGCAACACTGCTTCTACCCCAGGGAGCCCTGCTGGGAGACTGGGCATCCCAGGTGGCTCCAACAAACCCTACCTGAACTCTGCTGCAAAGGGAAGGGAGCTGCACCCTGGAAATCTCCTGTATTTCAGAGAATGCTTTCTTTGGCAGCTGTGTACAACAGGCTCTGCACTGGTCATGGAAATGTGGTTGAAAACTTCTAGCTAAATATGCAAGCATCAACTCTCTTGCCAGTGTGAATGTGAATGAGAGAAATGAGAAAAATTACTCTTTCTAATCAGGAGTGGGGATTGGGCTGCCACTGTCTGTGCCTTGGGAGACCTGGTTTTAACTCTTCTGTGACCCTGTGTTCCTGAGAGCTGAATTCTCTCTTCTGATTTCTAGTGAAACTTAAACTGCTCCTGCAAAAGCAGCCCATGCCAATCCCTGGCATTCTCAAGACAGATCCCTTATTAAGATGAGTGTGCAGAGTTTATTGTCTCACACCTAGGAACTGTGTGAAATACTGTTAGAAAAACAGCACTTTCTCTTGCAGACACTTAACTACTGGTGCATTAATCTAACACTTTTCTCACCCTTTATTTAAAACCATGTTTTCTGCTATTTCTCTTGAGCTCCCTAAACTGGGACATGAGAGATCACAACAACTTTGACAGCAATTGCCTAAAAGTCCCCACAGGGCTCAGGTGCCTATTTTGTGGTGTTTCAGGTGCCCCTGAGAGCTGTGTTAGCAGTCACTCAGGAATACCAAGGCCTGGAAATACTTGTGTGCCTGCATCTTAGAGAGCAGGATGCACAAATTACTCTGTTAAAACTTGGTCCCATTTGAAGTTCACCTTACAAGCAGCCTGGCTCTCAATCTGACAGTAGAAAAATTAAATGCAGCAGCCTGATTTTTAATGGATGGCTTTCTCTGCAAATATTTTAACTGTATTTATGGGCATAAAATATTATTTGAGTCAGCTTTTGGGAACAAGCATGAGAGTTGCCTGGTTTTCTTATGTGAGATCAGACTGAGTGGATAAGGTGAACAGAGAAGCTGAGAAGGTGGTTGGGAACAGAAGTTTTATATTGCCTCTGTAAAGCTGATTTCTTCTCCTTCTGCTCTGTGCCAGTGCTGCTTCTCTCCAAGCCCATTAGAGAAACACTTAACAGAAAAAGACAACCCCCTGGGAGAGCCTTCCACCTCCTGGAGAGATTTGGAGGAGAGCTTGCATCTCTACCCATTAGAGAAAAAGTACTTTTAGCTTTTAAGTTCAAATGATGGATCCAAACAACATATGCTAGGAGTGAACACAGTCTTGCTGGGAGAGGACTTGCCAAATCTAAGGCTGCTCTAGCAATAAATAATAATCCTAATTAGGCTTCTTCCCTCAGGAGCACCCAATTTTGTGATATTGATACAACATGGCATTGGAACCTCTCATCTTAACAGCTATTCAGAACACCATTGAAGTGTTAAAAAAAACCCACCACACACAGAAAAACACTTTTCTTGAAAACAGACACTTAGAGAAAGTCACATTACTTGTGACTGTATTTTCCTATCACTGTGTATCAGCTACTTCTGAAAAATAAGGGAAAAAATGAAACAGCAGCTGGTCTCACTACTGCATTGCTATACAAGACAGGCAAAGCAGCTATTTTACATGAATACTGATTGCAGTGGGAAAAAACTATGGACACTTCAATTTTCTCACAACACTCAGTTTCCTGGTATCAAACATCTCTGATATAGAAACCTTATAGTTTGGCTTTCAAGAGGCAAAATCTCTTTAGCTGGTGTGTTAGAAGGACTGCAGATTTCATCTGTCACTGAAAATCCTTCAGTGCTTCTTCTACAAACATACAAACATCAAATGGTGGAGCTCTTCCAAGGCTGTCAGCTCAAATATCCTCTTCTGGCCTGGAAGATGCTTAGAAAGGGAAGTTTCAGAAACAGAGATGAGAAAACTCCAGTCCCAACTTCTCCATGCTTGTTACAGAAACTCCCACTACATGCATTGCCCCTTGCTGCTAGTTCAGCTGCAAGGCTGGGAACTCATCTATTTTTTCCCTCTGGATGTCTGAGCTTTGGCTCTCTGCTCCAGATTCACCTTGAAAAGGGTGAGAGGAAATAAATGGTGCTTTTCCAGCAGCAGTTCTGCCAAGCCCAGTCGGGAAGCTGTGGCTGACATGCCATGAACAGCCAGCAGTGCTGCAGCAAGGGGGCTGTTAGTGCCTTTGTTGTAGCAGAATTTCAGCATTGCTGGGGTAGGAACCCCCCAACAGCTTGGTAACTGAGCCTTCACCCCCTCGTGTCCTCATAAATTAAACATAAAGCAGCCTCCTGCTCCTGCAGACAGCCGTGTTCTAATAAATCATGTAAATAGTCTGGGAGATTCACTGCCCTTTATTTCACTTGAGTCCCGTAACTCAGCTGTTAATTGGATCTGGGATAAAAGCTGTTTTACTGCGTGTTCCCTAAGCAGGATTCTGTAAAGTTCTTTCTAGAATAACAGCCTATAGCACTGCCTGCTTTGTTTTGTTCCTGTTCAGCACAAGGAGGAGAGCAGTAAAGCAGCACAGCCAAAACTCAGAGAATTTGAGCTTGTTTGAGGAATTTGAGGAAAAAAGAAAATTTTCCTTGTGGCTCTCCCAGGCTGTTCCTGTTTGTCCTGGAGTGTCCCAGGGAAAGTTCATCCTGGGTTTTGCAGTGGCAGCACAGCTGCTGACACAGGGCTGCTTCTGCCTCCAGTCCCAGAGCAGTGGTTCCCAAGGGGCCTGGCAAAATGAAACCCCTTTGGAGCAATTAGCCAAGGCTGTTCTAACCAGTAAATATTTTATCCTAGTGGTTTTTCAGAAAGATCTTGGAAAATTCTGATTTAATTGACATAATGCACCTTTTCAGCTGGGAATTTCATCAATGAAAGCAATGTGGGATGTACAACAAAAAAGGCATTTGGAGGGGTTTTTTTTTCCTTGGGAAGGTGAACCCCAAATCTGTTTGCTCCTTTGCTTCCACTCATTGCATCACAGAAGAAATTTGAGGCTTTTTTAGGACAGCTGGTTAAAGAAATTAATAAAACCTGTGCCTATGGAACTGAGGAAAGATCAGCTTTTTTTCCTCAGTATTTTCTCTCAAAATGCAAATCTTAAAATTTTTAGGAAGCAGATTTGCTGTGAGGTCTCTTGTCTAGAGGTTGTCACCTCCCTGTCCTGTTCTGTGTGTGTAGCATCAGCTGAGGATGTGGCCCCTGTTCCCTGCCAAGCACAGAAAGCACTGAGGGCACTGACTACTGGGTTTATTGTTTACACACCTAACCTGAACCAGTATCTAGGAGCAACAGCAACATAATTATCTTTGGCAATTAACACTGCTTAACTGAAGCTGCTGTAGGACCAAAGGCACTTTTTTAGTCTGCAGAAGCAGCAATTAGCATTTCATTAAGGTAACAAGTCTAGCTAAGACTCCTGAGCCTGCTGGGGTCTGCTGATCTAATTTTGGGATCCATCAATAAGCCCTAGGGACATTAAAGTGAGATGCATCAAGGCTTTCACCACCACGACCACCAAGTTGGAAAAGCTGACTGGAAAGGGATGGGAAGGTTTTGTCTTTTCTGGGTTAGTTAACAGTGTAGGTGTGAGGTGTCACTGGGCAGCACCAGCTCTGAAGAGCTCATGGTGCAGCTGGGACTGTCCAGCCCCAGGATTGATATTGGGACCTCATGGGAAGCACAGGTGGTTCAGGGAAGCTCTTCCATCTCCACCTTTCAGGTTTTACCTCTAATTTCCTGTCTTATCTATATCCCCAAGCAAACATCCTTTTTGTTCATTTTCTGAAGGAGAATCTATTTCTGCACCAGTTTCACATTCAGTTCTTTGGCTGGTTTGGTTTGAAACATTACACATGTGTTGGGAGAGAGACATCTTTTATTTTTGGTGGCTTGTGGGATTTTTAAAGTCTTGCCTGCAGCTGTGGCTTGGTGGTTTGTTCACCTTAAATCTGAGGTCAGGGGAAGGGGCTGGCTGCACACAGGCAGGTGCTCTGCTCTGGGTCAGAGTGCCCAGGAGCAGTCTCTGCTGTTCCTCCACTGGACACTGGGGATGCTGGGGATGTATCACATGCACACACAGCTTTAGAGCACCAGGGTTCAAAAGCCAGGAGCTGTAATACAGTGCACATCCCTCCCTCCCATCATTCATGCAACATTAAACTCCAGCAAACAGTGTTTAGTGGTTTTCCCAGGAAATACCACCATAGAATCAGCAGAAAATACCTTTTTTTTAAACTGTTCTTTGGCATAACATGGGACAAAACCCATCCTGCTATGATGCTTTCTGATGTTAAGGGTTATTACTCAATTCAGCTGTTAATGGAGTGTCTATTCCTTACAACCTCTGCTTTGTGTAATCAGTAAATTCCAGTAATCTGGAAGTTTGCTAAAAAAGTAGGCACAGACCTACACTTCTGTGAAAGAGACTGATATGATAAAGTCAGGAACTTTCTAAACTGCAGTTTTATTGGAAAATGTTTCTGTTGCA
Source organism: Buphagus erythrorhynchus (assembly GCA_013400855.1). Taxonomy (NCBI): domain Eukaryota; kingdom Metazoa; phylum Chordata; class Aves; order Passeriformes; family Sturnidae; genus Buphagus; species Buphagus erythrorhynchus. The sequence goes on along the minus strand of VZTT01054153.1, from coordinate 2,219 downwards.
ATGAGCAGGGCTTTGGTGTCTCTCTTCTGAATCAAACCTGTTGGAGTTTGAAGAAACCTTGCTATAGGCTATGCACTTTGCATTTCTATAAGGACTTTCTCAAAGCAGCTTGTTTCTGGACATGCAAGAAAAGTAGGAATCCCTTCCTGTTTCCTGAAAATTTACTAAGGAGGACAATGTGTGCTCCTCCATTCACTCTTTACTTTGATTACATTAAAAGTTTTATTTTATGTCTGGGTATATTAGACTTGGGGTTTTTGAGGGGGAAGAATAAAACAAAATTCTCTAATCTGGCTTCCAGGGGGTTTCTGCCACTGAGCTGCATGGAGGGGAAGGAGCCTGGCAATGGGACACCCATTCACAAGCTGGGGACAGGCTCCCTCCTTGTGATGTTGGTGTTCAATGCCCTCTAAAACTCTGTGACCCCAGCCTGGTCACCAGCATTTGTCACAGCTCATTACACAGCAGGAATGTGGAAGCCCAGTGACCTTTCCCAGAGGGACAGGCAGAAAAGCAGCAGCACAAAAGAGGGAAGAAAATGTTGTACACTTTAGAAGATAAATAACTGAATGTTATTGTGATAGAAAACACTGGGCTGACAATGGGCAGGGACAAAAATGTTCCTTTAAGGGTGTTGGTTCTGGGATTTGGATTTCTATTTGTTCAACTGGGTGCAGCTTCTCTTGCTGCCCTGCTTGGCTATCAGGGAATTTCAGCAGGCTGGGGAATTACTCTCAGGTCCAAGTTAAAGTGGATGTGAGGAATCTGAGCTCCTTGGTGATACACTGGAGCAAGGATCAGTGGGAGAGCTGGGGATGCCTTTCCTGGCCTCCTCCTGCCAGGCAAAGGAAGGAAGAGGCCTAAAGTGGCATTTTTAAACCTATTAAAAAGTCAAGGCAAACTTTCAGCCTTTGTCCTCAAAGCTCTCCAGCTTTTCTAGTGGGGGACTGGAGCTTCTGGGACTGCTCCCAGCTATGACTCCAGAGTTTCTCCTTTAAACAGGTCCAGGTTTCCAACCATCATGTTCCCCCTTTCATTTTACTTCCAGTTTTTATTTAATCTGACTTCTCCAGTCTCCTGAGACAAACTGATTAATTCTTTTCCCCTTCGTAGTCCCCTGAGTCCCTTGTTCAATCTTTCCTGCCTCAGTGAGATCTTAATAAATGCTGCCTGTGGCTGGAAGTGGGATTGGGTCTTGGCACTGTAATTAATTCTTTACTTCCTCCATGGCTTCAATATGCTATTTACAGCTGTCAGCCCCTGCAGGAGCAGAGGTTTGCAGACTGCCTCCAACTTTTGCCTCTGATTAATGAGTTATATCTACCTTGCTTTCTCCTTGCTTCTTTGCATTTCTTGCTTTGCCCTGTATCCAGTTTAGTGTTGACACAGGAAAACCCTGATGGACTTCCAGGTGAAATGTAGTCTTGGAGACAACAATTGCCAGGCGTTTCTGTTTGCTTATGCTCTGTTATTTGAAAGCCTCTCAGTCCAGGCTGCCTGCTTGTGACAGGACATCCAGACCCTTGCAGCAGCATGACCATGCTCTGACTGTAATCTCCCTAATTGCTTTCTGTAGCCTCCAGTAGCAGCTTGGGGGATTGTAACTCCAGCACAGGGACTGTGCTGGAATTATGTAGGCTGATACCACCAAATACAAAGAAGAGTGGATGGAAATTAATCTGGGGATAATTGGACACAGTGGAGGAGCTGCTCCTTGCTGGCTGTGGGAGCCTCCTCCAGCAGGGAAAGAGGCCCTAGTGCTGACCTTGTTTTATCTTGAGGGAAGTTCCTCAGCCTGGGACCTGCCCAGGGTTTCAGCAGTGAACTGGAAAGCTGCATTCAATATGCCAGTGAGGAAACAAATGCAAATTTCCTCCTTCTCTCTCTTTTGGGTGAGATTTATGCCACCTCCACATGCACAGCCTCCTGGCAGCAATAAATCACAGAGGGGGAGGGAATGCTGCAAGAAACTGATACCCTGCAGTTTCTGTGTGCAGGGCAGGGAGAAGGGATGTGTGGGGATCAGCAGCTGCTTCTAGGCATCACAAACCTGGTGCAGCACACACTCCCACTCCTTCCCAGCACTACACTGGAGACCACCCACCAGAACCTGGGGATTTACTTTTTAGTCATCCCCCTTCCCTCCCTCCTGTGCCAGAGCTGTCTGTGCCCAGTTTGGGATGGAACCATCAACCTCATCTTGGCAGAGGGGTGGACTA
>VZTT01054152.1:39480-77070 GCA_013400855.1 Buphagus erythrorhynchus | reverse complement strand
TTTTTTTTTTTTTTTTTTTTGTGCTCGTAATTTAATTGCAAGCGCAAAATGGTGGGATCAGTGCGAAGGGTTTCGAGAGAATGTATCATTAGCAAATTCAATTAGCTGGCACTTGTGTCTGCTGGCATGGAGGGCTCTGAGAGTGCCAGGGAGGCTGGTGCTGCACAGAGGGGGCCAGGGCAGCTCTCCCAGCCTTCCTGGCTCACCTTTTCTCCCTATCCTAAAGGAGCTGGAGAGCCTTCCCTCCTGAACAGCTCAGGAGAAGAGGCTGTGCAGTCAAATTCTCCCTCTGCAATGATAATAACACAAGAGCCTGTCCTGCTTCCAGGAATTGTCTTACTGCACCAGCAAATCAGCATTTCTTCAATAGTAACATCTTTCCTGGAAATAGTGTTACATGACATGCCCTCGCTGCCTGTCTCGGTGTGAATGAGAACTCAGCAAAGCTCATGTTTTCCATTGTTGAAATATGGGCATAAATATTTCACTAATGCACTGCTGTCTTTTATTATAACAGTCACTGCAGCAGAGAAAGGTACATCAAATCTCTCCTTGTTGGTACAGTCAGTTGTTGGCATTGCCCTGACACGTTGTTTCTTCCCTTAAAATGGCTTTGTAAAGGGACTAAAATGAGCTGCTCAGCCTCTGGCAGCACCTTTGAGTGTTTTGACAAATCTGAGGCTTCAGTGTTGTAGGTACATAGGTTCAAAACAGTGGGGAAACAGAGCTGGAATGATAGGTTTTGACAAAAGTCAGGCCCAGGCCAGAAGTGATTGTTGTGAATCTCTTTATCAGGGCAGATCCTGCACTGATACCTGCATGAGGTGAGGGAGGAGGGCAGGACCTGGGAAGGGATAACCCTTTGTGGGATGGCTGGGACCATCCATCCCGTGCTTTCAGGGTGTTTGTCCATCCTCAGCATCACCTGCTCACGTGGAGAACCTCATCCTCCCTGGCAGTCTCTAGCAGGAACCCTCTCTCCAGCCTGAGGATGCCAGTTTGCAGGAGCTGAGTTTTTTTTTTTCCTTTAAATCAGCAGTTCTTTGCAAAGGACAGATCTGGGCTGACCTGTGAGGGTCTGAGGTCCCCCCAAAAGGCTGCAAAGCATTTGGCATAGATGTGAGGAAGGAGAAAGTGTTTGGCAAAGCTCCTTGGCATTTTTTAGTTTTTTTTCTCTACACTGCACAAGATATTTTACAGTCTTTGTGAGTCTGTAGAGAGGCTGGTTTCTGGCATGGGGTGTGCTGGAGGCTGCAGGCTGTGCTGGAGCCTCAAGAGTGCAGCTGGTCTTTAAAACCAGCTTTATAGGAAGGAAATTTTCTGGTCCCGCTGGAAGGAGGCACGGTCTTGTGACACTTAGTGGAAATAGAGCAGGTTTAGTTTGGTTAAATGGGGAGTATTTCCAAGGAAACATAAGTTTTTTACAGTGTCCCAAAGCTGAGGCAAATCCAAACTTTTCAGTCCAATTGTCTTGCTTTCCCAGGCTAATTTTATAAGGAGGCCCTAAAATGAGAATGAGGAGTGATCTTGTTCAGCCTGAAAAATAAAATTAACGCCAGTATGAAAAGGGCTGAATCCCAGACAACCTCAAATGTCTTTTTTTTTTTTTTTAACAGAAGGATGTAAAGGCTCAGCTCAAAATATAACTGAAGTCCTTTTGGAATATAATATTTCAGACTTGCCTATGGTTTCAAACTCTTTCTTAGTGCAATAAAGGAGAATAGTGATGCTCTTTTTCTTCTTTCTCTTGTAGGACTTTCTATTCTACCCTGGGACATCTTCCCTCAAACCTGTTATTTGTCTCAGGTAGGAAACTCCATCCCTCTCAAGTCAGCCTGTCCTTCCTTTTCTTTCCATTTTGTGCCTGGCACCATTACAATTCTCAGGCAAATTTCAACAAAATTCTGTATCCCACTAGCCAGGAACAAACCTGGACTGTAGCACCTCCCTCCTCATGACTGCTGGTCATGTTTCTTCTCTTCCTTGCCAGCAACTTTGGAGTTCATCTTGAGTCTCTGCACTTTTTGTTTGTGCTTTAAATGTGTTTTGATCCCCTCTCTCTCTCTTTCCCCCTCCAACCCCACAGTCCAGCTCACCCTCTGGCTGCAGCTATTCCAGGTACATCACCCCTGGGGTTCCAGAGGTTGTTAAAGAGCAGTGATGACAAAACCTGGCTAACCTGGCTTGTGATGGCTGTAGGCAGTGGCTGCCAGCAGCAGCTGCTGTAGGTAAACCAGAACCCTGATATTTATACCATTTAAGTTGCTTTACTCCCCCAAGTGAAACTCCACGGGTTGTTCTCCTCAGTGTGACTGTTTAGGGTACAGTCCTCCCTGTAAGTTAGACATTCTCCCATAAAACAAATTTCAGCAACTTCATACAACTTCTATATATAAAGTTTCCCTCAAACCTTTTTCAAACTAAGTCCTGTCTCCTCCCTAGGAAGCATCTGCTCTCCATTGCCAAATTCTTCCGCGTTCCTGTCCCTTTGGTCGTGTTTTCTTTAAATCCTTTTAAAAAATGTGCATTTTGGCTGTGCGGTCATGCCAAGGAGTGTGAGAGTTTGCACATTTCAAGCAGGGATTGGCCCATCTCGAATTGGTGCATCCAGAGAACCTGTCACAAGTTCCTTGAAGCACTTCTGCCTTCTGTTGCGCTGGCACGGAGCTGACGGGCGCTCATTTTGCATGTCTCGGCTCCGCGCTTGGCTGGGGAGGATATTTGCAAGGCTGGATATTTCTGGTTCTACTCCACGGAAGCCTTAAATGGAGTATTTGCTGTGCCCTGCCTCACGAAAAGGAGCCTCATAAAAAAACTTTGAAGGCTCCTGTTCAAAACCCTGATGTCAGACCCGCCTGGGTGGTGGTTTGTCTCTCTCCTGGTTGCTGAAGGAGTTTCTGAATTTTTTGGCTGTTGCCACGCTCCTTTAGCTCCCCTGCAGCTCTGCTGGCTTTGCCTTACCAATGGCTTTCGCAGGGCTTTTAATGCCATTTCCTTTTATACCGCTCAAGCCACTTTCTCCACATGGATTCAAAGATTTGTAAGTGGCTCACAAGGTGGTTTGGGCTATTTTCCACTGTGCAGGGCTTCACTGATGCTGTTCCCTATGGTTTGAGCCACCCCTTAGGGCTGACAGCTGAAAGTGTTTATGGTCTGAAACCCCAGAGCAGGTCCTTTTCCATGAAATTATGTCTTTGGAACCTTAAGAGCTACAGTTCTGCTAGTCCCCTTGGGACTTTTCCATCAGGCAGTGGCAGAAGGAGCCTCTGCTGAGCGATTAGCAAACACCAGCAGCTGCAGATCCCCAGGAGCCACATCCCTTGAGGTTACCAAACTGAAAGGGGTAGCATAGGGAAGCAGGTCTATCACCTGTCTCATCTGTCAGTGGTGACTTAATTGCCTGGCACCTGGAATCCTCTTACTTAAACAAGTAAGAGGGAGGAATGATTGATTTAAAACCTCCTTTCTCCAAGTAGATGCCGATTTTGTACTGCCAGATAATATTACTGGTGCCTTCTGACCTTAAGAGGGAGGAATTGAAGTTAAATATCAGGCATTTGGATCTTGGCAAAGTTGAGATTGCCAAAATGAAGAAATACAAATAGCTAGGAAGGCGACGCTGCGCCTTCCCTGGATGGCTGAACAAGTGCCATTAGCGCTTGAGTGTATTCCCAACTAGATATAAAAGGAATCGGGAGTGTTAAGGAAAAACAGAGTAAAGTGAATGCCTCTTACAGCTGTCGCAATGGGAAAGTTGCAACATTTGCTTGTAGGAAAAGATGCAGAAGCACACAGAGTACCTGTGAGCGCGAGCGGAGCCAGACTTGGGCAGGATTTCAAGTGTTACAGACACAATCCTGAAGGCTATATGCAGAGCAGCATGACTTTTCCATGATGCTGGTTAAGAAGACGTGCTATTGCAAATTTTTTTTTTTTTTTTTTTAAGGCTGCCTAAGTTTTCTTGGGCCTTTATAGAGCAGATGTAGCTTAGGGGTGTTGAGTGCGCTGGGGGACTGAACCGAGGGAACGGCATCCTTGGCTGTGCTATAAACACGGCTTGTCCCTTGGCTCCCCTCGCTGCAGATCAGGTTTCTAGCTGAGAAATAAAGTTCTCTGAGGGGAAAAAAAATCCATCCTTGGTCCCTTTGTTCTGCTTTTCCATAGCAGACTCTGCAGTCTTGCAGTGTTCCCTCTTTTGTCTGTAAAGTTAGGAGCTTTCTGGCTCAGACGAAGTTACTCCTATGCCTATAAATAGAGGTTGTGACAGAGCCATTATGAGCAAAACCAGAGTGGTTTATTCCAGCAGAGATTCTGGCGTCTGGGGGAAAATATTTGTTCAGATAGATTTTAGAAAATTAAAGGCCCTGTGCAGGGGGTTTGTCAAAGAGAACTTTTTCTGGAATAAAAAAGGAAGTGTTTTCTTCTAGTTATTACTTAATATTTTCATGAAATGGAGGAGAGGGTTGACCTGAGTGTCCAGGACACTCCAGGCTGCCAGGCAAGGGCCTGGGTCCTTCTTCTTTCTGTGGGCTGCCAAAGCCCTGTGGAACTCTTCAGGGAAATGAGCATTTCCCAACTCCCATGGTGCTGCAAGGTCTGCTTTAGCAAATGATCCCTCTGTCATGAGCAACACTTTCACTGGAAAATTTATCCTCAGCCTCAGCTGGGATGATTATACAGCTTCTAAGGGTATTAACAAATAGTGTTGGTTCTGGCTTTGTCTTAAGAAGGTTTCTATCACAATTAATCTTTGCCTACTTTCCATCCTTTCTTGTTTCTTGGAACATAGAGACATTGCTATAAATATCTGTGAGTTTTAAATATGGATTTCCACATGCACATATAGACCCAAGTGCACAAATGGACATTTTATCATATCATACCATGCTGTGTCATATCATTTAACACAATATTGCGTGCCTGCAGTGAGAAAACACATTTTTCTGTCCTGGTTACTCAAAGTGGAGCATCAAAGGTTAATTTCTTTCTGTCTGAAATTTGCACGAAGCAAGTTAGACATGACTTTACTGTGCCACGATAAACTTTGCATAGTATACCTTGTATAAAGGTAAAATACATTTTCCATGACTTAAACCTTTGTGGATCGGTGCTATGCTAAGGGCAATTAGATTTAACATCCCTGGAAGCTCCAAAGGCATTTTAAAGGACTCGCTCTTTTGTTCCAACTCTAGCACTCAAAAAGACTGAGACATTTTTGGAATAGGTTTTGATGGACTTATATGAAAATTTATATGACTAAGAATTGGATTTGTTCCTCTGGAATATTATGGATTATTTTTATGTGGGAATTACATAAGTGTGCAGAGCTGCATGCAGTTGGCTTAATGTAGCTAAAAATATATATTCTGATTTCCATTTGGAAAGGTAGCTGGATTTTTCCAGCTTCCCCTCTCAGTGATGACTTTATGGTGTGTACGGGTTATAGATTACAGGAAAAATTGAAATGCATAGTAAAATTGAGGGGTTTGAAATGGATTAATATTTGATAATATCTTTGAGAAGATGAATACTGATGTGTGTCCTTCTCCACTCCTGATTTTGAACTGCGGTGAAATCCCTTACAAATAAAACATATCAGAGAGACCACCTGGATGTAAACAAGGACAGGAGTGGGCAACACATGAGGAACCAGAAATCTTTGAGCCCTGGGGCAAAGGCTCATCCTGCTTTCATCCCATGGCTCATTTGCCTCTGGTGCAGCAGAAATCACAAGGATTACCCTGAGAAATCTTCACGGTGCAATCAGAGATCACAAGTGAGGAACTACTGCTCTCAATTACATTACTGAGAGATACCCCATCTCTTCCTGCATCTTCATCCTTTACCTCTCTCTCTCTTTCTCTCTCTCCATATACATATACAGGAGAATTTGTTTGACACAGTAGTAGCCAAAAAACACTTCTTGGAGAAAGATTCTTTTCCATCTGCACTTTTGATGAAAAGCCTCATGAACTGGAGGCTGAACTCTGCTGTTCCAAAAAAGAACACATTAGAAAACCTGATCCTTTTATTTTAAACTATTGGCTGTCCCATTTAACACCAAAATCTGGTACATTTTACTTTTCCCTCCACGTGGAGCAACACCAGGTTACAATACCCCAAAAGAGTTGAGGAAGTGGAATTGTGGTTCTGTGGGCAGCTTTGCTGTTCTTTTAGAAGGGTTTGTGTGATGACTGTATCAAGTGATACAGCACAGTGACTCTCTGAAGGGAAGAGTGATACAAATATGCTTCAAGAGAGATGAACAAAGAGTGTTCTTCTAAATTATCTGCTCATTTGTGACTCTCCTAGAACAAATACAGTATAAAATTGTGGAGCTGACAGACTCTTCCATCAGGTTTTTAAATGCTGTGTGAGATGGAACATGTTTTATGCCATAAAACCCAAATTCTGCTTTTGTTTTGTTTCTTCTTTATGTTTTCTAAAATGGACATGTCACTTTGACTGTATAATCTTATCATATTTAGATTTGATTTAAATCCTGTCTTTTCTCAGCTGTGTTTGCAAATGGAATCATTCATGCTTTTTATACAGTTGATCTAATAATATTTTCCTCACTGCTCTCTGGCATTATTTTTTACTTTGTAGGAAGCATGGCAAAACTGACAATATAAATTGAGTCTGCATTTTAATGACATTGATGGTGAATTTTTCATGCATTTGGATATGGTGGGGTTTTTACCCACTTCTTTGTACCATGGTCATTTCAATATACTGTGGTGTGGGCATGTGAATTTGATTGATTTACAGGATTCTCTAATAAGAAAGAAGACTTTTCCAATATTACTTTGCTGCTTAAACTGCTCTGTTCATGCAGGCCATCAATAGAATGTCCATGAGATATCTTCATTCTTCTCTCTTTATTTTATGAGCAATGTACTCCAAAGACCTATGAACTTCTCTGTTGGAAGTCCCTGGTCCCTCTTCAATACAAGGGAAGTGGTGTCTCCCATGGAAAGCACTAGGAGATGGTAAGTCAGTGACTTTCAGCATTTTCTGATAGGAGTATTTCTCAGGTTTCAAATGAGTATTGGTGAACAAACTCTTCTCATTTAGAGACAATATATTTTTTTCTAGATACATTTAGAACAAATTATGGACTGTAGCAATGACTACACTACAATGACACTACAAAATGTAGTGTCTCCACTACATTTTATACTTTCACAACCCCCACCATGACTTTAGTGATGGTGGGGGAAGAGGCACAAGTGTGGCCCTTCAGAGTGAGTTTTCTTTTTGTTTTACAGAGGGTCCAAGATGCCAAGTGCTACCTCAGGAGAGCGAAGCCCTTTACAGAGGCAGCAGATGCAGTTCAGCATTGCTCATTCTGTTGTGCTTCAACTCTGACCACGGAAGCATGAGCCCTTGGGACAGAAAGTGCTCTGTTTACACTCAGACCTTGGCATTTTTCCTAAGGGTACCAATTATAATGGTGTTTTTTGTGATATGGGCACACATCCATTATGAATTGGCTTGCACCCACCAACTCATTTTGTACAGGCCATGGAACATCCATCAGATGGCAACGATTCCCATTCGTGTGCAATGTTAAGGAAATCTAGATCATTACCAGCAGAATAATGAATTCCCTAGAATTGTTCCATTGTGCAATTATATGAAGTATGCTAAGAGAAAGGGCAGTTTCTCAATAAAGTCCTCCTTTTTATTTTCCTGAACCACAGGAATGATAGATTATTAATCATGATTAATGCTCAGTTACAGTGAATTATAGTGGAGCAGTGCCTGGAAATCCCAGTCTGCTTGGTAAACTCATTTTCTTGCATAATAGGAAACTTACCTTGCATTTAAGAGAACCCAAACAGATGAAGACGAAAGTAATGGAACCACCCATTTCATATAATTAAGAGAAAAATTTAATAGATATGTATATTCTTAGTCTGACACTATTGAACTTTTTTGCTACTGTACAAGCATTATAGGAGAAATACAATTGCAAACATCTTAATTGTTCCCGTATTTTGCTTTCTTCCTGAGAACCAAAGTCTTCTAGAGCTCAGCTGTAGCACTCAGCCTGAATCCCTAAGCAGCACTGGAGTTAAGGCAGAGTTGTGCATTGTCTGGACATTTGGAAGATGTTGGTTGTTTTAGTTGATGACTGCTCAAGAGAATATGAATGATCAAAGTGCTTTAGGAAGCAAAGTCGAATGAGGTAATATAATATGTTCCATCCCTATATTTGGGGATGGACATGGGATAATTTTCCCCAGCCCAAGATCTAAGGGACTCATTGTACATGGAGAGTAAGGCACCAGAATGACATTATGGAAGGGCTCATGGTCAGCCAGAGATCTTAATATCCTTTGAGATAACTGATCTTTAAACTTTTGTAAGCCCCCAGAGGCTTTTCTAATATTTAGCAAACATCAATTCCCCTAAAGTTTACATCCTAATCCGTAATGTGTTCTGGGAACAGAGTGAAAGGAGGTGAAAGGACATTTTTGTCTCAAGGATGAGACTGCTGGGTCATTTCCAAGCGGAGATCCTTAGAGAGCATCCCATGGTCCTTTCCTGTGGAAGGTAGCAATGCAGCTCTCCGTTCTTCTCTCTGTCTCTCTCTTCCCCCAGGCAATCTGTCAGTGCATTTCTGGTGCCGGGGAGAGGCGGCGTGTCGGAGCGCTGTTCCCGTTTGCAAAATGGGAACTTCTATTTGTTGTTCCCAGGAGCTGGTTTCACACACTGACATCTCCCCGGGAGCACAGCTGAGTCCAACGTGTTCCCAACAGCCATCCACCCAACGCCTCCCACACCAGCAGCCAGACCTTCCTTCCCAGTAAATAAAAAATACACAGACAGCCTCGAGTTGTTCCAAATGCTTCGGTTTCACTGGAATGTCTAGCCATGTTCAGACCTGATAAATGGGTATTTTTCTGCACTAGGAAGTCAGTTTAGTGTGGGAATAGGATGGCTTTTCAAAGAGTTTCTGGAATAGTTAATGGAAAAGTCTGACTGGCTTTCTGATTACCCTATATGTTTAAGTGTTTCTGTGTGTCATGAAAATACAATGTTGCAATTAACAATTTTATGACAGCAAACAAAGTTATCATAAGCTGCTGTTGTATGAAATAACATGTTTTTCAAGTTTCATTGCTCAAAAAGGTCTCAAAAAATCTACTTCTTAAAGCAGAAAACTGAGAAATGTGCCCTTGTACACTTTAGGCAAGGAGATATTGCTGCATTATTTAAAACACCACAATTCACTGCAACAGCAGTTCTGAATATAACCCAGTGTGATTCCATTCATATTTCTGGGACATCCTGTCTAATCATGGCTATAGTAATTCTGTCTTTGACCTTATCTGTGCCCTGTAGTAGACATGACCTCAGTATGCCAACCTATGGATTGCAACACACTAAAAAAAATCTTGAATAATGATTCCTAGGAAAAGAGTTGGAAAATATTTCACATTTGTGCCAAAAGCCCCTAGTCCAGTTCCACAGCTGAATGAGACTTCACTTGCCATGCATTATACTGATGTGGTCAATGTGGGTTTTTTTGCAGACTCAGAACTGGAAAAAGACATATTATCTTGGAAGGCAAGTTCCCCATCACTGATTCCCTCACTGACAACTTTTTTGGGATATGCCACCCTCTGGTTTCCCCTCTTGGGCCCTGTCCAGCCATGGCACATGAATTCTCCCCTTTTGGAGAATGACATCAAGAGCAAGGACTGCCAATGTACATCTTTATTGGTGCTTCTCTAGGAAATGGTATGTGGAACAAGCTTCCCTCTTTCCTAACTCCCAAATGCCTCAGGTCAGAGTTTTTATTCATAAATACCCACATGCCACATTGTCAAGGACAACCTGTGGTTGGATAGAATGGATAGAATGATGCAAGCCACTGTGGCCTGGTATTTAGCACTGAGAGTTTAGCTTAGCTTTGGAGGATTTAAGACCAAAATTCTGTGGGAGAATGCAAATTGAAGCATTAAAAATCAGCATTGCCCATCCTGGGGTGGGTGACCCCAAACCAGTGCCTCCTGGATGGCAGTGGGTTGTGCTGTGGGGTTTGGGTCCAGACCCAGCCTAGCAGGCTGGGACTGCAGTGGTGATGAAGGACTAATGATTTAATTCCTTTAGGTGACTACAACTCACAATGTGACAGTGTAAAATAAGCAAATCTCTTCTATTCTCCACCAACGTCCTGGAAGGAGCAGAGAAATGAGGTGTTCTGGGCTGCTTGCTGCATTGCTGAGGTTTGTTGTCTTCCAGTCACTAGGCTTTGTAAGACACCTGCAACAAAGTTGTTAGTGGTTCTACTTCTTGCTTTCTGAATTTTTGAAAACATGAGTTTTCCAGAAGGGGGATAAGGAAAGGAAATACACATGATTTTTTTTCCCCCCAATAAATATTTGTGCACCAGGACTACTCTGATTAATAAACAAGTGGCTTCAATGATTTTAGAAATGCTTTAATATCCCAGTATCTTGCCCAGGATCCTTGTTTGGCATTCCACAGGCACTTCTGCACTGAGATCAGTGGGGTTTTGGGAGAAATTTTAGAGCTTATTCAAAGCAAACACTGACTTAGGTGTTAGTCTATAAATATCTAATGTGAGCAAACAACTCTGTATTTTCCTCTGTGCTTAATACCTGTGTTCTGCACCCTCAGGCAGCTGAATTTACATGCTTTTGTTGTCATATGTGCAACGTGCAACATGTATTTCCTTTCTATTAATCAGACTTGCCATCAGAAAATATAGAGGGAGTTTGAAAGCACAACCAGGATAGATACTGTCATTTTGTAATCTTTTGTGCACAGGTGGAGATGCCTGTTTGCAATAGAATAGGTGGAAATATTACTTTTCTTGCAGAAGTCTTACCAATGAAAATCAAGCAAAGGAGTTGCTGGCTATCCACGGGGTAATTCTCCTCTGGAAGTGGGAAGTCAATTCCCATTTAGGCTAATTAGACTTAAGGAACCCTTTCCTATAACTAATGAACAATAGGCATAACCTGTTATTACATAACCATGGACCAGCACATTAATACACTGTCGAATTGCACTACCCTGTGAAAATGCTTCCTCCACAAAATTCACTGGAGATTTTTAGTGACATTTGCTGTAATTACCAGTAGCATGGTTCCTAATTCATTGAAATTTTTTTTCAGCCTATACTGGGCATATAAGAGTGTTTTGAGAGATTGAATAAATAAATTTTTAATTATAAAATGATGCTCTATCATAAATTATTTATAATAACCAACAATACATGTTTAGGTATGAATCCATTAAGAAGATGAACTAATATATATATCAGTCCTAAAATAATGTCCTAATTTGTTCTGTGTTTATGAATGGGAAAATCAGTGTTTAAAGCAATTAAAGCTTTATAAAAGCTTGGATTGACAGTAGGTAAAGCAGTGAGCACACTTGGCACTTAGGAATTCTGTTGTCATCTATGGCAGAGAAGACACTTTTTTGTCCTTTATTGGTTTCAGCAGTTTGTGATATCATGCCACCAGAATGGTACAGATATAGAGACCTCCAGGGAGGGAGCAGCAAGATGCACATAGTCCTCATTGGCAAAAATATGATTAATATTTAAAAAAAAAAAAATCTCCTTTGTAATCTGTCAGGTAGTTTTGAGGAATTTTGTCAGTAATTTTCCTATTAGCGATAGCAGACTTCTGAAATCTCCATGGCGAGTTCCAGGCACTCCCCAGTCTCGTGGCAGGACTCAAAGAGGCTGCAATCAATGTCACAGTCACAGTTGCAGTCGCTGCTGCCGTGGTCTTCATCAGAGGTCTGGTAATATCTATTGGATGGACAACAGGTATCTGTCAGCCAGTGTTCACAGGTATCAGGCAGCATTATAAGAAAGTCCCAAAATTGGCAGAACAAGCAGGCCAGGATAAGTGTTGCGCATTCATCTAAGAGAAAGGAAAAGCAGGGAGATGTAAGAACAAGCATGAGCTGGGATTACCCAGGTTTAGGCCAGTGTGGCTACACAGAAGTGAGAGGGATGGGCTAAAAATACATTGATGATAACTACTTCCATAGAGACAAGTGAAAAGTTTATTTTCTATTTTATTTGCTTTGGAAAAACAACAGCTGTATGAAAAGAATTTGAATGGAAATATTCTGTGGCAGTGAAGTCCAGAAGAACAAGCCCTTTAAACCAAATTTTATCTTCTCATACACAGACAGCAAGGAGGCTGGAGAGGCACGAGAAGCTGGGAGGGGACACAGCCAGGACAGCTGACCCCAGCTGGCTAGAAGGATATTCCAGACTATATGGCATCAATATAAACTATGGAGAAAATGAGCAGGGCTTTCTGCTCAGATAACTGTCTGGGCATCAGTTGGTGAGTGGTGAGCAATTGCAATGTGCATCCCTTGTTTTTTATACTCTAATGATGATGATTATTATTATTATTATTTTCTTCCTTTTCTGTCCTATTAAACCGTGTTTATCTCATCCCGTGAGTTTTCTTCCCTTCACCCTTCTAGTACCCCCATTCTGCAGTGGGGCAGTGAGTGAGGGGTGTGTGGGGCTGAGTTGCTGCCTGGGATTAAACCACGACACCAGCACAGGTGACACTGGAGTTTATTTTCATTTTCACAAAAGTCTGCACTAAAAACTTTTGAAGACCACCAAGGACAGGGAGGGACAGCAGGCCTGGAGAAGAGCATCCAGAGAGGGGAGTGTGCTGGCCAAGTCTCAGCTCAGGACCCTGCCAACTCCCCACCCAACAGGGTTCTCACCTTTTCATTCACAAACGCCAATTTTTCAAAGGAGACAAAAGTTTGGAAAATAGATTATGTAGGATGTGTGTTTGGAGCCAGTGAATATTCCTGAAAACCTGGTCACCATGACTAAAACTCTGTGCTATGTTTGTGCCCTCCCAAAATCAACTAATTAACTCTGCATCCCTCAGCCTCCAGCATCTGGGGAGGCTGCTCGGGCACAGCAGGTGTGAGATTCCAACTATGTGAATCCAGTCGGAGCACAGACCCAGACCTTTCCTTTTTTTTCTTTTTCCCCCTTCTTGTTTTTGGAAAGGAAAAATGCCTTCAACAATATGAATGCCTTTTCATTGGTTCCTTCAGGAAAGCATATGGTTATAACCACATTTCTTGCCCTAGGATGACTAACTGTGAACTCATTCAACTGCATTGGTTCTGTTGTGGCATTTTCTAGCTCACGTAACATTAAGTTCACTGCCAGGAAGTTTCCAGAATTATTCCTTTTTTTTTTTTTTTAGAAAGCTTTCTTGATGAAAAACAAAATTTACAAAAATAAAACATTCCAGCTTCTTTATTAAAAAGGCAGTTAAAGCAGGTAGCAAGAACAAATAGCATATGACTGAACTTCTAAGTGGCATATCATCACCAATGTTATCAATTTTAATACTTATTTAAATATGTCAAGATCTATTTAGGTTCAGACAAGCACAACTAACTTCTAAGTCAGTTCTGTCAAATAAGAATGACTAGATTTTGGTGATACTTAGTCAATTCATGCTTATATTTTTTTCTAGCTAAATGAACTGAAATAATTATAAAATTGAAACATTTAATAAGGTGACACCACTGCACTTAATTGTATGAAATTTACACTGTAGAAAATGTAATCATTTTATCCAGTAGTCCTTGGTGTAATTAAGGCTATTCTTTTTAGATCTCTTATGTTTATGAAATTTCTTTCCTATACATAGATGTGAGAGACAGAATTCAAAATTATGTCTTAATTAAGGATTTGGCAATTTTTTTTCTTCCTCTCCAAAGATCCATTTTTTAATAATAGGGTTTTTTTCCCCGCATGTGTTAACCATAATGGTGCTTATGTAATCTGGAGAGAATAGATATGATTCTTAGGGCTTCATCCAGGAAAGAGAGCACACAAAAAGCACAAGATTTTAATAATAAAGTAATGTTTCAGCACAGACTCTGTGATGTGCAGTAAAGATGCTTTTAAATTCCCATCAGAGCACACACCATGAACTGTGATAATGGATGTAACACATTTCAAAAAATCTGCATGTGTGAGGCTTTTTGGTCCTGTTTTAAGTGGGGTAATGTATATAAATAATAGATATTAGCAATTAGACATCCATTCCTATGCATTCATTTATATATTTGAAAATAAATTAGCCACAAACTGCATAAAAGAAGATGCAATCTCTTGTTTTCCTCTCTGTTTTCCCTGCTGTTTGCCAAACGGCATTACTGCATTTATCTCAGTGAGAACAATGACCTCAGCTCTCATTCTCTACATTAGTAGATTAATTAGCACAAAAGAACAATTTCTAATAATTTTTCTAGCATGACTCATCTCTAAGTTTTCCTGTTCTTGTTTGATGGCATCTGCTCACACAGATGATGCTCTGAACAACCCTGGTCCAAAGCTTGCTGAAGCCTTTCTGGTCATCCTTGGTGAGACCTATAAGTGTTGTATTTTCTCTTGTCTGAGCACAGGGAACAAAATAATCACCAATTTCCTCATCTACTGCTCTGCTTTCAGAGGTTCTCCAAGCACCAGCAAACAGGATTTGGCCTCATGTATGTGGAATAAGCAGTTAAGTTGTCAGAGTGGAGTGAGCTGAGTATGCAGTGACAACCACAAATCTGTCTTCCTTTGGTTTTCTTGGCTTCTATCCAGCCCTTAGCATTATTAATTAAGCACAGATTGAGGGGTTTTTTTTGTTGTTAATTTCCTTCACGTTTAGCTTTTTTAAGGAGAATGAAATCTGTTATTTGCATCACATGGTACACACCTGTGTGCCAGTAGTGGTTGAGATAGTCCACGAACTCAAAAAATAGGGAGTGTCTGGACATGAGTACAAGTCCCTTGAATAAAATAAATACTTCAGATCCTTCTTTGAAATTAAGTGTATTCCAATAGATGTATCAGAGACATCCCTTTTGTAAGGATCTGTGACACAATGGAGATGTTAATGATTCCTGGAGAACAGGGCACTTTATTGAGTTGATCTGTATTTAGAAATGCTTAATTTAGGAATTGTTAAATGATATGCACGACAGACCCCAGCTCCATTGGATATAACACACTAATCCATTATTGCAAAAGGCACTCAAAAGAAACTTCTAAAATACTTCACAGAGCCTTTTTTTAACATCCACTGGAATAACCAGGAATAGATTTATCTGATCCTGACACTGGTGCCTCTGTGCAAACACTCATTACTGAAGTACAAATGCTCCGTGGCACAATAGGCTCTAAGCTCCTCTTCTATGACTTTAGTATCACTGACAATTTAAGATCATCTTCTAGAAATTCTCATCTATCACACAAATGTCTGCAGGGCAACTTAACATTGCTTTTGGCAATGTTCTTGAACCTCCTGTTCAACATTTAATTTCGAGTTGGTTATACATAGTTCTTTTGCAGTGGGCATTATTTAGAAATCAGCTCGAATGTGATCTGTTTTATAAAACATACCGTCACTGTCTCTCTGATGTACTGATGCATCATCTTCAATGTAAGTGAATTCTCTGCATTTCTCCAGGGAAGCAATGGATGATCTGCTTGCATCTGACAATTTCTTCTCATTTTTGGTACCCTTTGATGAAGTGTCTGTGATGCTGAATTCTGCGACAGAACTCATAACAATACCTTTCATAGGCTTTTCATCTGTGTGTTTTTCATTTGTAAGCTGGTTATCTGGTGGGATTAGGAAAAAAAAAAAGACTGTGATACCAAGGCAGAGATCTGAAAGAATAACATATGCAGAATTTTCAAACCTACAGTTGTTTACTTTCAAGGCCTAACCCTTCTTACCTAATGATTTCAGTCTCTTTACAGAGGTTTATTCATAGTAAAGGTATTTGTGAACTTGCCTTCTAAGATTTTCTCTTAAACCCAGAGGACTTAGAGGCTAAGTAATAATTCACTTCCAGTGGGTGGGATCAGGTTTGGAAAGAAAACAGAACTATTGCCTCGGTTGACATATATTTCGAGTTTGATATCCTAACTTCAATTTGCAACATAAAAGAAGGCAAAACAACCATCTTGTTATTTTTAGCTGCAACTTTGTTTCCCTAAATTAACAGCCAAGGATGTGCATGTAGGCAGTACCTGGATGCAGATGTGCCAGCTCACTGTGGCTCACAATCTTGTACAAAGACAGCCAGATGGTCTCTGTTTAGTATCCAGATTCCTTATTTCATAACTTCATCCCCACTTGTGTTGTTGGCCTGGACGTCAGCTAGGAGATGGGATACTTCACATGCTGTCAGCATGCCAGAGAGGCAGCTCAAAAACCAGAGGGAGAGCTTAATTTTAAGCCCCAACTAGGGGAAAGGTTAAGACGAGTTCTGAGTTCAATTTATTCTTGAAGAACTTCTCAGGCACAGATAAACACGGGCTGATATATAGTTTCACTCACTCTCTGAAGTGATCAAATGGCCAAGAAACACAGTCATTCTCTCCATGGCAGGGATGATAAAACCTCATCAGTTCTTATCTATAGCTGATTAACTCCTGCACCTCACATCAAGCACAGCCTCACTTTTTATCTCACTTAAATCTTGTGATATGCTTGGTCTTGAGCTATATACAGAAAATCAATCTTTACAAACACCTCAGTTTTGCAAATGCTACTTTCTGAGAGGAACAGTAAGTACTCTAAAGTGGTTTGTCTGCACTTGGCTGCAAGGAGCCTGAAGAGAGGCCTGAATATCTCTTGGTTTTTAGGTACCTTTGGCTTCTGACACATGTTAAAGAAAAGCCAGGGAAAGGCTGATAGAGAGTGAAACCTTGATGAGACTGCAGCTATTCCCACAGTATCCTCGCAGCCGAGAGGAGAAATGTGGATGGGATGGATGGATTGCAGGGTAAGTGAAAACCAGTGGAACCATGAGGCTTGAAGAGGGGGGAAGCAAGGATCTGAGAGATAAGTGATGTCTAGTTCAAGTCCAGTGAAGGCCACTGAAGTGGTGAGGGGTCTGGAAGACTTTCTGTGTGAGCAGAGGCTGGGGGGCTGGCTTTGGTTGGCCTGGAGGAGAAGGCAAAGAACAGTGCTGGAGATGCTTTGTTCCCCTCCAGAGCCAGGGTAAGGGAGAAGCCAGACCCCAACTCCCCAACAGATGGAAAACAAGGAGAGGGCATTGTCAGAAGCTGCAGCTGGCAACTGGAACTGCCCAGGGAATGAATTCCTCATCATGGGATGTGTAAAGCACCAGAACAGACTGCAGCAAGGGTGTGGTTGTGTGAAGAGCTCAGCTGGGCATGGACCCCAGCAACCTGCTCTTACTATGGGTTTCTGATAGAGGCCAAGCCAGGCGATTCTAGAGTCCCTTCCAAGCTAATTTTTCTATCATTTCTATCCATTTGCTTACAGAATGAGTGAGCAATTAATTTAAATTTCTGCTCGTAGTCAGATTTCATGCCATTTTAGATCATTTTTACCTAGTGAAATATGTAGAAGCAGAAAAGCTGGGTCGAGGTTAGTAGAGTAAGATCTTGGGATGAGATAAGCATAAAACCTAGGCTATAATTTTCATTTTAAATCACTGCTTTAAAATTGTGAGTTGGCAGAGGTATTGTCTTGATTTTTAAGTCGTAATGACAACAAAGTTACTGTGATGGAAATGTGAATTTCCCTGTCTTGGGGAGTTTACAGTTGGCCTTGGGCAGGGAGCAAACAATGGGGTGGAGGCAGTAAGAGAGCAGTGGCACAGAGAGGAGTCTCAGAAACCTCTAACTGTCAGGTTTTGTGAGCTTTATGATGAAGGAAAGCCACAGGCAAGATGGGAAGGGCAGGAGAGGCAGTGGCTCCACTGGGTGTGACCCAGCAGTGCAAAGCACAGCAGTTCTCCCCTGAGGTTGTACCTTTGGTCACAGGAAATCAGCATTCGGGGCTATGCATGTCTGGGTTTGCCTATCTGTGATGAGTTGTTGATGGTTTCCCCCTCAGAGTAAGCAAATACAGGTTTGGTTTTTTTTTCCCTCTCTGACTTCTTGGCCAGCCCCTTCAGCCCAAAATGTGAAAACTCATGTATTGTGGATGTCCTGACATGTACATTCATGTCTGTTTTCCAGTATTTATAAATCAATGACATTCCACAAGTTTGCTGCACCTTCACTCAATTACAAACCATCTCCAGGAAAAGTTGTGCTGATTAAAGCAGCAGAGTTCAGGAGGAAGCAATGTCCTTCTTATGCATTGGATTTATTGGATAACAATTGTTTTGTGACAAAAGACACAAGCCCTACATGTTATTCAGGTGCCAGTATTACAAATGGGTCCTGTTTGTTCACACTGAGAGCAACACCCAGGCTGAGCCTTTGGATATACACAGATCAGATCAAAAGGCTTAGGTAAGAATAACTATTATTTTCCACTTTCAAAATCTGCCAAAAAATCTAAACTAGATATGTTTTAATTCATGATATATCTGTTGAGTTCCCCAATTCTGCAACAATACCATGGCCCACTGAATGCATTTAAGCATTCAAGAAGCGAGACTGAAAAAAAGTCTGACAGAAGTAATCAGTAAATGCCAGACTAACATTTACTGTATCCACCGACTTCTACTATTCATACTTTGAGTCAATTTTTATTCTTGAAGTGCTGTTGAAGAGAAATCAAAACCAGAAATAGAAAGGCATAGACATAACCTGAATTTTTCAATACAGCACCATCAAACAAAAGGGTAACAAAAGCTGTCACTCAGGGACTCTTCTGTTTGTTAAAGCATACTACATCTTGGAAAATACAGTACATTTTAGTGTCAGACTCTTAGTTTGAAAAGCTCCTTTTCAGTAATGTTATACTTGTCTTGTACAGCTAGATCAAGTCTTCATGCAATCACTGTAACAAGCAACTTGCTATGACAAGCTAGATCCTTGCTTCCAGAAAACACTGCGGGAGAGGCTAAATCAGTGTACAATTATAGGTCTCCATTTCATTTTTATGCAATTGCCTTCAGTTCAGCTGTGGGTCCATCTATATTATGTCTTTTATCAATTTAATGTTTGCACAAAGTGTCTGAAGAAATAAAGATTGTGCTAGACCAGCAGGAAAAAAAAAAAAAAAGGTGGTTAGCACTTTTTTCCCCCTATTATAGTTCGTTGCTGGATGGAACAGTAGTAGGTTGAGAGTTTGGAACAAATAGATGTAGCCAAATAGGCTTAAAAAATATATTACTTACCACTGATACTATTTATGATTACTGTTAAATGAGAATGTAAAAAAACCTTAAATTACAATTAGAGATGGGAAGAGGGTCAAACTTTGCTACTCTCTTTTAAGAGCATGCATTCAGCTTCAGATGTCCACATATGTCTGTGTTTTTAACATATAGAAATCAACAACTGAAGTGAACTTAAAGGGAAAAATAAGTGTATCATGATGAAGAAATCTCAGATTATTCAGTGTTAGACTGTTAGGCAGAGGCTGCTAAAGGTACACCCCCACAATGTGCCATTTTTAAATAGTATGAAGTAGCAACTTTCTCCCTCACATGGGGAAGCTGGGACTTGCCTTGGCTGTTGCAGTAGAAGACTGGGACTGTTCACCCATGTTTGTATTAAAGATAGTCTGAATACTCACATGGAATTTCTTTTTTCTTTTTCTTTTTGGAGTTGGGCGATTCAGATGGCTGACTACAGTGTCTAAATTCATGAAAGCACGAAGCAAATCACTTACTTTCCACTGATGCCAGCCCCAGATCCCTCTGGTTAATGGGGAGGAGCAGTGATACCAAGACTGGCATTTGCAGTATGTCCCCTGACCTGCATTTCTCTTCTGGATTTACGCACAAACCAGCATCTTGCAGTCCTGGAGAAGAGGAGTCTTCAGTTTCCCTGCATGCTTCTGAAATTAGATTTAGTATAGAGGCATACGAGGGCTCTAAGTCTATTTTTGATAAGGGACAGAGGGTTTAAGAGGTGCTCTGTTCTGCAGGGGACAGGGACTGCAGCAATGCAGGTAATCCAAAGCAGCTCTTGGAGCAATGTTTAGGAGGACACTTCACTGGAGGAGAATTGATCTCTGACCCTCCTAAGGCTCATCCACATCTTACAAGCCAAGGACGAGGGAGCCTATGGCTCTACTCAAGGCTGGCATTTGTCCCAAAGCCATCCTGGCTGTGGCCCTTTGCCTCACGCCCCTGAAGCAAGGAGTCCCAAGGGTTAATGCTAAACTGTGTGGAAAACTGTAGCAGTTTAGGACCTGTAACTTTTAAATTTTCCCCTGAAGCATGCTGGTGTATCAGTGCAGCGAAAGCACCGAGGGAACACCCGGCTGCTCTCCCTGCCATTCGTTATCCTGTGCCCTGCTGTCTCTACCTGTCTGTTTAATGTATCACATGCTCATCACTGGAAGAGCTGTGTGCCATGGCCATTCAGTCCTGAGATGATACAGGCAGAGCTACATCAGAGCTGATGGATGAAAACTTGTACGTATGAAGGCTTGATCTGAACTCACTTGGTTTGAAAGGACTCATAGAACAATGAAACACAAACCACAGCAGTGCTTCAAAAAAGCAAAACCCAAAGAAAAAAAAACACCTTTTCTTGATTGTTTAAGGGATACAACAGTCTGCCAGGGAGGGAGAATCTCTGCATGCTTGGGGCCAGGAGCTTACCTGGATGATGGTCCTCACTGCTCGGCGTCACCCCAGGGAGGGCCAGTAGAGGCAGGGAGCTGGTGCGACGGTCTTGGTGGAGAGAAGAAAACAAAATTGAAGAGGGATAAGTGTCAAATAAAAGTGGTTTGGCACAGCTATCACCCTCAGCCACTTAGTGGCAGTCATTGACTTCAGGAGTTGTTGCTCTGAGGTCAAACAGAAGCAAGTGTGCTTCCTTGCAGAGGGAGGTTACATGGCATGGTGCACTGTTTGTGTTACTCTCTGTCTCATTTCAACAAAGGAAGCAAAAGATAAAACAAGAGAAAGTTTCACCCAAGAAGAGGTGAAGAGGATCACTGGCAAACACAGAAATTCAGGTAGGTACAGAAAATTTTAGAGCTGGGAGGTCTGAGATGAAATGTGGGGCATCATCCATGCCCAAACACTGCAGAAACCTTAGATGAAGATCCCAAATCATCAGCAAAGGAGGAGAGAGGAAATTTAAGCCCAGACCTTCATGGCTTGGCAGTCTTGGTGGACAAGATGCCCAAGGTCCCTGTGGTGGCAAACCCAGGTCCCCACACGGAGCAATGCTGAGCTCCTCCACCTCGGATGAGCCTGCCAGGCTGTTCACTCCATGCCTAAGGCTTGGAGGCTTAAATCTTCTTTCCTTCTCTCTCCAAGTGTCAGGGAGGCAAAGCAGGAGAGGGTGTGGGACTATCCCAGCAGTGAGTGCAGCAGATGGAGCAAAGCCCTCGGGAGCTGCTGTCGCCCACATGGGAGAGGCCGGAGGGAGCGCGGGCGCCGTGGCCCATCAGAGGGAGCTGCTCTAGACCAATATATCACAGGGGCTTTCAGAGATTCCTGCCCATTGCATTTTGCTGAGCTCAGGCAGAAGGATGCAGGGGATTTGGAGACTGTTTATTTTTGTCATAACGAAACAGGAAATAGTACACAAGGCTATAAATATATCCCAGGCTTCAGATGACATCATGAACTCATGCAAGTGTTTCACTGCTGATTTATGATGATGGACTGGTAATTCACAGGAGCTTTGGGTTTACTTTATTTTGCTGTTTCAGTAACAAAGCTAATGGTGCAATCCCGGGAGGGGGTATTTTATCAATAGTGAATTTTTGACCTCATTGCATACATTTTAACTTCATGAATTAGTGACCTAGCTAACTGTAAAGCCTTCTATAGGCTTATTGTAAATCTATCACAGGACTGGCAAAAACTTTTGGCCCAGATCCTAAGCTCTGACAGGCATGTGTTGATGGACTGCATAGCAAGCACTTCCACTAATATTTCTCACTAATTATACCATATATTAAGAAAAAATGAATGAAGCCAATGTTTATATGCCGCTTTAACTGCTTTTCATATAAGAAAGCAACACAATCCCTAATAAATTTTCACCTTCAACATTTCTATTCATTATAATTTTTACCGTGATGAATGAAGTTAGAACTGGAGAGGGAGGGGGTTCATCTTGAAATCTGTTCAGTGAATGACTGAATTTACTTCCCTTCCCCAACTTGTGTCGAGGAAGGAGGGAACAGATGGACACAGGAAGAAGAGGGAGGCGAGTGCGGAATGAAGGAGATGGGTGAGGAACAGATGGAGTCAGGAGAAAGTGAACAGGAGAGTCAGCAAGGATGGTAGAAAAGTTTTCCACTTGACCTTGAGTTGAAATGAAGATCTGCATGCAGCATGGGGCAGCTAGATTTTTGGGATGCATCCCTTTTTCTCTCCATGGCACTTAAGCTCTGAGGTCTTGTGGGCCATCCCAGCAGCTCAGTGCATCCCAGGGGATCTGCAGGGCCAGGACTTGGATTTTCCCTTGGGGTCACCTGCTGCAGAAGGGCACCTGCACTGTGTTCAAGTCCCATAATGGTAACAGCAGGAACAAAAATGGGTTGGGATGTCATAATTCTCCCAGGCATCCCAGCCAAGCCAGAAATTGGAGTTTATAATTTTGAAGAGGTGTACTACACCCAGTTTGTTAGGACCCAATGGCCAAAATACTCAGAGTAATTTATGATTTTACCTGCTTAAAGCAAGACATTCGAGATGGCCTGATTTTCAGAATATGCTGAGCTTCTGCGTTTGGACGTGTATTGAATTATATATCCCAAATCACTAGTAAATCCTGGAAAATCTTGATTGAATTCTTAATTCTGTTAAATTGCCTGCATATACTTCACTGGTTCTGGCTTTGCTAGCTAAAGAATGGAAGAGGTGAAAGCTAAATATTGGCCATGTGTGTCATTCCCTTTGAAGAAAATGGGAGCCATGTGCACTCACCTAACAGCAATGTTTGGCCCCAACTATGATTTCACAGCTGGGCCCTAACTTCAGGAATGCCAAAGCACTAAATGACTCAATTGGAGTAATCTGATCAATGTTGTATTTTCACTGTGGATTTAAAGTGCACACACAGCAAGAGCAGAGTTGGTTTTCTTCTCTCTCGAAATCACTTTTCTCTGCAGATTTGATAGCTTAAATATGAAGTATTGCTCTCATCACACAAATAAGTGAAATGGCAGAAAACGTATGTCAAATAAAATGCACAACATTACGTCCTTTTTACTTTTTGGAGGCTGTTTAAGAAAATGGCTTCATTAATTTTGACTGAATAAAAGGTTCCTTTAAGGGATTTCAATAGGTGACATGAAAAATGTTAATACGAATGATCAAGACAATGGAGGTTAAAACTGTTTTGAAAATATGTTTCTTTTATAGATCTCGGCTGTTGGAAGAGTTACAGAATAAATATACGGTAGTGCTGACATTCAGTGCTGTTTCATCTTAGCAAAGAGTTTTTAATAAAGAAAATTCTTTTCAAGGAATGCTTTCTGCAGCCAGTCTTCAAAAAGAGGTTTTCCCCCCTCCCAGTTTAATAAAATTAAAGTAATTTATGTCATATTGATATGTCGATATGTTTTTCAATAAACTTTTTCGCAGAGATTTTTTTTTTAAATTCTCTTCACTTTAAAAATTATAATTATATGTCTTCCTCCCACTTTGAAAATGGCACAAGGTGCTCATTTGCAGAGCTCTACTGTTCAAATCTTCACTGAGAATAGAAATGTCATGACTCAGTTAACAATGCTTTATTATTCACATTGATCTTTTTTTATAGTGTTCTTTATCTCAAAAACATTGTAAATCAGATATCTTCCTCCCACTCTTTTGTTCATTTGCAAATTTTTATTATTCTAGTTTAAAAAAGCAATGGAGTGTCAAGAGTCACTGTATATTGTTTATGTTCTTTTTTGCTTTAAAATTACTTTTAACTATAAAAAGTAAGATGTATAGCAGAAAAAAAAAGGGCTGGATTTAAGGATGCTTAAAAAAGAATTGAAGGGATCAGTGTGAATTTTATGCTGTTCTCTTACACCTTGGAGTTGTAACGACTTTGCAAGAAGGGAGACTGAGCAATTTATGAAAAGGTTTTTATGTGCTAAGTCCAAAGTCCCTGTTGCATCAGACATCATCATCTGTGCTGAAGGCTGGACATAATTCATGCCCTAAATGACCACAATAGCAAAATTCACAGTGTGTTCACTGGCTGGTTTGCAGGGCCTGCCCAGAGCCCTTCCTGTCCATTGCTCCCTGTCATAGCCTGCTGCTCCTCAGGAGCCCTCTGCTGATAAACACCAAGATAAATCACTGAATTTTCACAGGAACCCCACAGCTTTGGTATCAAGTGTTAACTGCAGCAGAAACACAACATCAGCTGGTCAACAGGCAAGGCAATCCCTGAAACCCATGGGGCTGGATGTGGGATAAAGCTGTGCACCCTTCAGGAGAGCCTTATCAGAGCCCTCAGGACTTGTTTGTGGGTTGGCTCTCCCAAATTCCCCTTCAGCCACTGTTTTCTTTTCCTATTACATTTTTCTTTAGGTCCATATTTCTGTCCTGGTGGTCGTGACTTTCTGAAATGGCATCCATGAGATAAATCTATTACAGGAATTGGGGTTAGTCCAGACAGCAGCAGGATTTCATGGTATTTCACAAGCTTCTTGCTGTTAGGTAATTTCTGTAAAATCTTCTCCCTGTTTTGAATTTCATGATCAGAGCATCCTGGCACCCTGTTGTTATTCCAGCATGTCTTGGAAGAGATCATCCTCTCTGGGAGTCACTGAGATGGAGTGGTTATACCTGGAGTTGTATTTAAGCCCCAGACTGGATTTTTTTGTCTTATTGAATTATAGAGTGGTTAGAAAGGGACTAAAAGACCCTAGTCTACTAGGTCTAGATCTAGTTCCAACCACCCACCATGGGCAGGGACACTTTCCACTAGACCCTGTGGAACCTGGCCTTGAACACTCCAGGGATGGGGAGAACCTTGTAGGTGTGTAGTGGTCCTATTATATGAAACAGCCCTAAGAAGTGTTGTAAATGAAGCTAAAGTATGCTTTCCAAATTCTTTTGCTTCTTTCTTTTTGTTTATAACTGCACACTGCTGACATTTGCTAAAAGAGATAATTAAAAAAACTCAGAAGAAGTAAGTCACAAACTGAACCTCAACTGAAAACACACAGCCTTGTCCTTCCCCTTCCAAGTGGAGGGCTTAGCAATGTTTGTGTTTATTAATGTCAGTAGGTCACCCCAGTCACCATATGGCTGTGCCAGTCCCTGTCCTCTTCCCCAGGCTGGGATTTGGGATGCACAGCACCACACAGAGCCCCTGAAGCCACCCTCTGAGGGGCTGCCTGCACATCCCTCAATGGGTGCTGGGGTGTATCCATCCCAGTGCTCATGGACAGCTTTTTGTTGTTTTGCAGGGCTAACTCAAACCTCTCAAATTCTCTTTGTTCCTCACTGCACAGAGTGAAACTGGAGGGTTTGATGTATTGTCTCATCTGAATTGATGTTGTTTTCAAAGCAAAGAAAAAACAAACTCTACAATTGTTATTGTTGCTGTTGTTGCTGCCTCGATGCCACTGCTGCATTAATTCATTCTTCCTTCCTCTCAAGATTAACTCACCCTACAATGAGGTTAAGGTTGTCTGCCAATATGATAAAGTTTCAGAAACAAAATCCTAACCTGAGCTGAATAGCCAGAAGTGGAAGGGGCTTTATTTAATAGGCTGGCACAGTAAGAAAAGGTAAGTCTCACCCATGGACATCCTTGTGTAATTGCTTACTCTTTAGCTGGGGAAATTTATAGTTAATATAAAATAGAAAATGCTGAATTTATTACAAAATAATTTTTTCCATGTAAAACTCTGTGTCATTAAATTTGGAAAACACTTAAAATTCTCAGTTTTATTTTTGGTAAGCACTATGTATTGAAAAGCAAAAATATCAGAGGGATCTCTAGGCAGAATCTGTGAACTTTCCAATGAAAAGACAGCACAGTGTCTTCCTTTCATGTCCCAAGGTCCTTGACAACTGTGCTGCTTTCTGAATGACACTGCAGTTACGTGCCAAGAGTTTATTCCCAAAGCAGGCATTACACATAGTTATGGTCACAAAGATATCCTTGCACAGCATCAGTGCCAGAGCAGCTCCAAGACTGTCAGCATTTTCATTTGGTGGGGGGAAACACCAACAAACCCACATGTATCAACACCATCGAACCCATATATATTCTTAAAATAAATCCAAGTATTTTAAACACAGTGAAATAGAGTTGCAAATCACAGCATTTCTCACAGATAGTCCTTAGAGCTCTACTGGTGGCAAATTGACACAGGATAATACATGACTACAACCCTCCATGTCTTCTAATAAGGTATAAAAGCTTTTCTTTGATTTGAACCCAGTGGTGAGTGGCAATCTGTGAGAGCCTTATGTCTTCTCTGAGACTTTCCTAGCAAACACTTCCATTTGTTTCTCTCTTGCCTGCATGCCATGCTGAAACACAACTGGGAGCTGGACTTGCACTTTGTAATAAACATTATTAATCTTATTGCCATCTGAGCACCTCTCCAGGTGTTGCAGAACAGGCTGTGCTGGACCATGCTGGAAAACTACTTATTTATCTTCACCAGGGCTTGATCCTGTATCACCAGATGTCAAAGAAAACAATTCCAAGGAGCTCAGATCAGGCTCCAAACCAGCCTCCAGTGTGGTGGCCTTCTCTGAAGTTTCTCCTCTCTTTTCCTCAGAAAAAGCCACAGACAAAGCAATTAGCAATATCTGAAGCAGAAGATGTACCATGCTGTGTATCTTTTCACAATTCCTTTTTCCCCCTGCACTGAAGATGCAGAACATCTATTCTGGGGGCAGACAGATGACATCTACTTTACTTATGTATGTAATAAGTCCTCTTGAAACGGTGTAGTCTTGGCGGCTCTGGCAAAGGCAAACATGGTAAGTGTTCTGCTCACAGCATTAAACACACTTCTCTCACTGTGCAGTGGAAGAATGTGTTTAAACTCACAGTCTATCACTATTCCTGGATAGTGTAGGAGAGTCAGGAACACTCAAGATGTCTTTTCCTGTGTATATTAACTTGTTCTGAAGAAAATAGTGTTCTTAGAAAACACGAATCTTATGGCAGGAGAAAGTTTCCTTCATGATTGTGCTACAAAGGTTTCTGAACAGCTGCTTGTTCCTTTGGGTGCATGAAATATGAGGTTCAGCCTGCTCAGAAGTGCAAACACGTAATTTCTTCTCACCGTGGCACCTTCACTGCGTCATTTCCACCTGGCTTTGTGATGCTGGCAAGTGCAGTAGCAGCACAACGTCTCCATTGTGTGAGCTCTTGGAGGACAGCTGTAGAGCTCCACAGCCCCAGGGAAATGCCAGTCTCCCCAAAGCTGTCTGTTTGTCCTGCTTCACCAGGAGCTGCATTCACAAGGAGTTTTGTTAGTCTGACGTGGGCGGTGAACACCAGAGTTTCGGGTGCTGCAGTAGCACAGCTCCCACCGGTCTGTGTACCACGCACAAGGATTGAAGGGTTGTTGGGCAACCTTCAGCAGGCTGGGCTTGCCAAGGCCATGGGAGTGGCACCCCTTGTACATCCCCCTCGGGGCTGCACAGGGACAGGTGAGAGCCCAATGCTCTCCTCAACACTCCCTGACATCAAAACCATCACTGAAGTTTTGCACAAGGCTCAGGTGTGCAACCCCTTCCAAGTGAGGAGGTCACAGCCCAGGGCCTGAGAGAGTGGCAAAGAAATGGAAGGGGTGTCACTATTTTAACACAGATTAGGCAAAATCTAACCCCCATTAATCCTTCAGAGCAGGGCCACTGGTTTGTTCTTTTTTCAATCCGTTCTGTATTCAAAGCAAGTACAGTTTTTTTCTGTCGCTATACTGCTATTGTTAACAACTATAAATGTATTAAAAACACAGGGGCATTTTAGTATGTGTATTGTGCATAAGAAATATTGTTACATGACAAGCTCCAATTGGCAAGTGAAAAGAGGTTTTATTGAAGGAAATAGCAGTAGCAAACAGTGAACTATGCAGAATAATGGTAATTGTTCCTTTAACATTGGCAGCGCACGTTCACTTAATATGACTGCTCCTCTGTCTCTGCCTCATCCAGACCCAGAGGACCTGTTAGACAAGCAGGCAGCCACCTCTCTCTGGGATCAAGCTGTCAATGCAAACTTGCTTTCTTTCTATTTCTCTGAGCTGAGCTATACCCCCAGAGCTCCTGAAGCTTTTCCTGAGTGAAAGCTTTAAAAAAGCTCCATTCTAAATTACATCACACGAGCTGTTCTCTTCAGACTGACAGAACAAAAGCAGGAGGGGGGGGAGGATGCCAAAAGTACCATCTGAATGACTTGAGTTGCACAGGATGATTTACCTCCTCATGCTTTATCAGAGCAGGTGAACATCTTGACCTTGCCTACCAAAGCCTCATCAGTGTCCTCTAAGTAGCAGAGAAAGTTTGCATCATGTGTGTTTCCAGTACAAATGGAATCATAGAATGGTTTGGGTTGGAGGAGACCTTAAAGATCATAGTATTCCAACCCCCTGCCATGGGCAGGGACATCTTCCACCAAACGAGGTTTCTCAGAGCCCCATCCAGCCTGGTCTTGAACATTTCCAGGGATGGGGCATCCACAACTTCTCTGGGTAACCAGTGCCAACATCTTGCTGTCTTCACAGTAAAACTTTTCTTCCTAATATCAAGTCTAAACCTACATTTCTTCAGATTTAAGCCATTTCCCCTTATCTATTGCTTCATGCCTTTGTGAAAAGCCCCCTCCCAGCTCCCTTGTAGGCCCTCATGAGGTCCTGAATCCATTTGGTGTAGGATTTTGATTGCAACAATGGGTTCTTGGGTGCTCGTTCCCAATGGGGCCATGGTGCTTTCTAAAGTTTTTGGATAATGTGGTTTCTAACACAGCCAGCTCATTGCTAGTGGAAGAGCCCAGCCTGTGGGTGCTGCCCAGCCTGATGTATTCATCCTTTAATCAGCAACACCCCAATTAATGGTCATGGTGAGCACTGCTGAGGGCCACTGCCAAAATCTGAAAGGTCTCTTGGGTTGGCTCCAGCTGGGATGCTTCAAATGCCATTTTCAGAAGCAATTGGAGCAGATAAGCATTACCCACTTCTGGAGTGGCTGGTAGAAAGATAAATTGGCATATC
This sequence comes from Buphagus erythrorhynchus, assembly GCA_013400855.1. Lineage (NCBI taxonomy): Eukaryota > Metazoa > Chordata > Aves > Passeriformes > Sturnidae > Buphagus > Buphagus erythrorhynchus. The sequence continues at coordinate 47,923 of VZTT01054152.1, read as the reverse complement.
TCTCCATTCTAAAGGCTTTCAGATGGTTTTCACTGGTATGAGAAGCCTCAGTTAGGAAAGCATCCTCAGCTGAGAGGGGAGAGGGCCACAGGCCTTGCTTCTCCTTTAGTAGATAAATAGAGGAAAGAGGGCAAACAGCATCATGGCAATTCTCCAGGTAATGTGTAGAAGTAGTAGCCCTGGAAAGGAGGCAGCTTAAGGGTTGTCTGATACCAAAGTAATCAGCTTAGATCCTGCAAATGGGAATAAGCAGCCTTTTTGTGGTTACTAAGCTGACCATTTTGGAGTTCTTACTCAATTTTCATAAGCAAATGGTGGTGAGGTTAAGAGCTTGTTCTCATGCTCTAAAGCTTTTAGGCTTAGGCTGCTCCACAGCACTTTTGTGCTTGTTCTGAGTAAACTTCAAAATGTTTCTTTAGCATCATTAATGCAAAAAATAATCTCAATTTAAAGATGTGCTGAAGGTTAAAACAGATGAAAAATACTAAGGAAAAAGTGTTGCTTCCATCCCTCAATGGAATTAGAATTATTGAGATAATTATTTTCAAGGAAGGTGCTCCTGAAATGATGTGATGCCATGCCCTGTGTGCTGTAGGGAGAAGGAGCTGAGAAAGTGAAGATTTTTACCTGAGTTTCTAAGGGGCTGCCCAGTTTGAGAAAATAATAGGAAAATAGAGTTTTGCTAAGCAGGAATAGTTCCCCAGCTGGTGGTGTTCCTTTGTAATCCCACATGGGTGTTTTTTCATCTCCTCAAAGCTGTATTGTTGTCAGAGGAAAGATAAAAAATCAAGCTATGTCCCCTAATTGACTTCACGAGTATGTTAAAAATAACTTCGAATGGAAGTTGGGAGATACCCCTTCCCTTTAGTTAATGTCCTGTGGTCTCTCACTGTGATGATCTTGGAGGTGTTTCCAGCCAAAGTGATTGTATAATTCTGTGTTTTCCCCAGAGAATGCAGTGATTTTCACACAGTTGACACAACTTGTCTTACCCAAAGGGGCAGAGACTGCTTGAGGATCCTGATTCACTGATGCAGCATTGAACACCGAGTTTCTGAGTGAGTAAAGTTTGTCTTTTGCTGTCTCTTTTGGTAGCCCATGTCTGAGTTTTCTTTATGCACCTGACCAGTGAAATGATTCTGCCTTGATCCAAGAGGGACCATCCTTAATGTTCATTAAAGGTGATGGAAATGTTTGGCTGCAGGGTAAACCATATCAAGTGTTCTATCTGATTCCTACACCAAAATGAAAATCTTAATTATGCAAAACCTTCATTAAAATGATCATAACTGAGGCAACCACTGGTAATGAACTGCATGCTTTGTCACATCCCTGCTGCTACCAATGGTACAGATAAGATGCTGGATTTTGGAAAGTAGTGGAATAAGTTATTAAGCATAACCCTAGTCTAATTTTGTGAACCATGGGTTTAGGATATGTTGAAAGTTCAAGTTTAGCTTACCCATCTTTGTTTCTCTGTTACAGCATAGCAATGCTTCCTACCTTTTCAGATATTTTAGGCTTTGGCATTGCCTTTCACCACCATGGCCTCTGAGAATCTTAAAATCTCTAACTGGCAAAGCTGAAAACTTGGTGATGTCAGTAGCACTGTGCCTTTCTCCTCTGTTTGGAGGGGAAGATGTAGTTCTTATCTAAATGACTGCACGCTTGTGTGGCACTGTGATCCTGATGGATGTGGGATTTTATGCCACACAGAGGTCACTAAAATAATGTTTTGCATTTTCTTTGGTAAATCTTGATCTGAATACAAATTGTGTCTCAAGTTGTGCTTCTAATAGTGCTAAGCAGTAGCTTGCTTTGTTATAAAATGAGGAAAATGTTATCTGGAAATAACTTTCAGCTAACAGGCAGGGTGCCATTCCAATTCAATTCCAGCATAGCTGGGCAGCAGTGAAGCTTCTTGTGGCTTGGGGACAAGTGTGTTTGTAGACAAAGGCTTGTGAGTCTCTGACACTTTGCCACAAGCAGGACATGGAGTCCCTGGGGAGCTGTGTGTCTGAAAAGGGATTAATTTGCTTCTGCCACCGTGCAGACCACACTGCCCTCTGCTCCCACCCTGGCTGATTCACAGCCTGTGTTGCTCTGTCTGGTACACTGCTGGCTGCAGCCTTTGGGGGTGGAATGAGGGAATTGCTTGTTCCCATCTGGGTTGAGTTCCAGAAAATTTACTTAGAAATCTGTAGATATCGCTTTCTCCCTTTTATTCTCCAAGAATGTGTAAGACAAGCTTTATACTATCTTTGAGCTTGCTAAAAAGGGAACAGAAATTCATGCCTCTTTCATGTGTTTATTTTGAGTCACGATTCTTCTGGGAAGGGTGATTTGTTTGTCTTTCCATGACAAATGACAATGGTTTAAGTTGCATCTCTGCCAACCTCTTTCTAAGTGGTTTCAAGTAGTTTACTTACAGGGATTATTTCATCTGCCACAGAGCATGAGGCAGCTCTGAGGTAGTGTCTAACTTGCATTGAACAAGACCATAGAAAGTTAGCTTAAGGCAGGAAATTTAAGGTTCAGTAGACAGTAGGATCACAGGAGCATGGAGTGATGGTTTGCAAGTGTTTTGCACTTGGAGGGGAAAAAAAGGTTATTTGACTTTTCCTCTCCTGATGGCACCAGGAAGACCAGGAAAGTCTTGTAACGTTGGATGTGCTGACTACTTAAACTCTGACTGTCCCTCAAAGAGTGCTTGTGGTATTTAACCCCCTGTAAAGTGGGAACATACAAGCAGCACCTATGTATATGTGATTTGGTGCTGAAGTCATTGCTGTAAGCTAATATAGGCTTTGTAAATATCATTGTCAATGTGTTGTGGTTGCCTTGCTGAGCTTCAGAAAGAGTCTGAAATTTCTATGCAGCAAACTTCTCCAGCTCTCACAGCTTATGGTCACTCTTATCTACAGCAGGAGGGTCGGACTTCAGAGACTGCAGCTTCTTTCCAGCCTGCAGGTTTCCTCCCCCTTCAAGTCTGTTTTTTACTCTTGCCAGTACCCTGCCTTCTGTTTAAAAGCATTAGTAATACCAAATAAAGCTAAAGATGCTTGTTATAACAACTAAGTTGTTTCCTTTTTAATCAGAGCACATGCTTATGCCAGGTTTGGCATGAAGAATCTGTGTAAGTGTTTGGTTCAGGGCACAGTAAGCTGATCATTTGTTAGAAGTAGTGCATTACATATCATTTTGCTTTTAGTGGTACGATTTACTGGGAGGTTGGTACAAGCATTGGTAATATAATTTCTGCTTGGTTGGAGGTGGTTAAAACATAAAGACTGAGAAATAATTCCATTGCCATGTGTGCTGAATTGTGGTTTGGTCGCAGCAGTTGTCTGTAGCTAAGTGGCCATCAAAACCTTTCTTGGGGTGGCAATAAATTATGAAAAAATCTTCTGAAAATATCAGTTTTCAAAGAGTAAAAGATGCAGCAATTATTGTGACACAGGTTTGCAGTCTGTTTCTGATTATCTTTTTGGCTGGAGACTTGGGGTTTCTAATTGTAAGGTTAAGGAATCCTTTTTATCTATCTCTTGCCTCCTAATCCTATGCTAGACAGTATTGATTTCTGTGCCTTTTGTCTTCTGGGGAAGGAGACAATCTCTGGCTCATGCGAACATCTTGTTAGAGTCTGCTGAGGATTAGGGGGTGTGACAGTTTTCTTGCTGAGCCTTTTTATTGGGGATTTTTATGCCTGCTTTTCTGGGAGGTCTTTGAAATGTCTTTTATGTAGCAATCATTTCACTCTTTCTTTGTTGTCTCAAATGTTGAGGCTGTATTCTTCTCATCTGTTCCTGTTTATATTCCATACTAGCTGGTCATAACAGTTTAGCTTGAAACTATCATCACACTGTGTGCTTCTGAATCACAGGAGTGTTGCTAACAGCTCTAGGATGACTGCAAATTTGAGGGGTTTTTTTTAGGGCATCTGAAGATTTAGCATGGTAGTTTAGTATGAAATACCGATAAAGAGGTTCCAGATGAAAAACAGTCTGGGAATTGGATTTTTCAAGCATCCTCAGCCAGGTAGAGGCACTTAAAAATGCTCCTGCTCTAATGAGAGAGGTCCCCCTTAGGGTGATGTTCATCATTTCAGCTCTACCTGATAGGTAGGATTGGTGTTCAGTCTTGCCTAAACTCCTACAGAAATCAATGAAAGACAAGCCCAGCCTGCTACAAGTTATCTCACCTTGACTGAAGAGATTAAGCCAGGGAAAAATTGCTTTTTTGAAAGTCAGGTTTTGTCCCTACTCTCATCCCTTCCCCCTGCAGTTGGCTACAGATAATTATCCAGACCAGAACCCAAACATCTCTGAAGTCAGATGATTGACTAATCCTGGCCAAAGAAATGAGAGAAACTTAGCTTTTCATAAGGTTCTTCATCTCAGTTTCAGGAAGTAATGAGTTCAGTCAATGTACTTCAATACAGGTAAAGCAGTAGCTTTTGTTTCCTAAAATTTTTATTAATCAATGCTCCTATATCTTGAGTAGCTATCTTAAAACATATGGATTTCTCATCTCTTTTAAAATGAGATGGTATTTCTGACACTATGTACATTCAGGTACCAGCTGGGCAGATCCCAGATTTAAGGTTAGGCAAGGAGCCAGGGTTATGTAACCTTGCTGATAATGAAGATATGAGAGATTGGTTTCTGAGACATTCATAAGGGAAACCTGGTTGCATCACCTTCCCCTTTGGAAAGATTGAGGTAAAAATTTTGGTATTGTGACTTCATTGCCAAAACTGAGTGACTGATATGCAGAAGGTGCTTTTTCAAAATATTAATCTAGATAAAATCTTCTTTATTTCACTAAACAGTGTATCATACCTTTGTGGAGGAAGAAGCTACCTGCATATATGCTTGCTTTTTGCTGCAAAAAATACTTTCTTGAAAGCTGGTTTCCTTTTTTTTCCTCTCCCTACCAAAAATTCGCCCCATATAACAGCACTTCCACCTCCCTTTGCTTACTGCTTCTCTAGCCTAATTTTTAATGTCAAAAGCCATATTTAATACAGTTCAATTTCACACATAACCACAAACCCCATTCTTCCAGATATGACCTCAGTTTATTTTATATCACACATCTTTTTGTTAAGGTATTTTATACATAGCATAATATGCAATGATACGGCACTGATGTTTATCAAAATTGTTTTACACAGTACTTATTTCCATTCCTGTCTTTTAGATCAAGTACAATACAGCTGCAGATTAATACCACCTTTTAAAATAGGCTTAATGTGTTTATTTTCTTACCACATTCACTTCATCCACTAACTTGTTATATGGATTATATTTAATGGGAATCTTTTGGGACTATCAAAGGGCATTTATTTTCTATTGAAATAACAATTAAGATAACACTTCACTAATATAGTAATCAAATAAACCTAACAAATAACAGAAACTTTTTTAAAGCTGCAGAGGCATGCTAACAAATCTATTTGATCAATATATGGGATGTGAAAAAAGAGGAGACAAGATTGACTGATGAATAAAATGGAACTGACACAAATAGGCTGACAGCAAGTCGCAAGTCTCTTTAGGGCAAATGCAATTAACTTAGAATAATAGACTCAAATTTGATGGTTAGAAATGCATTTTTATTAACAATCACAGCCTGAATCATTATGCACTCTTATGAATAAAATTGTAGTTATACTGAAAGTCTGTGTATACATGTATGCATGTACATACAAAAAAGCCTTGTTGAAGGAGAGCTTTATTTTTGTGACAGAATGGTTGTGTGGGATTTAAAATATAAAGCATACAGAAGTATAAATCTAAATATTCAAGCCAGTGATATAAAAATCACATATGTAGTGTGCTAGTATTAATGATAAAGGCAATAAGCATCGGTCCCAGGACTGCTTGTTCTTTTGGGATGTGAAATTGCAATCAGGGATTTACAGATTTCATTCTGAGGCAGAGAAGTCATTACTAGAAACATAAGCTCATTCTCTTTACTTTAATAGCTATTTTAAATCATTCATTTAGAAAATACATTAACTATTTATTGTATAGGCAGTACGTTTCCATTGGCATTTCATTTTCATGCTTTTTTATAATCCTTTTTAGCAAATTATTTTATTAAAAGAAGATTAGAATTAGCAAAAGGATCCTACCAATTTTTGAAAATGCTACTCTTGAAGAAGAATATTTCCCATTATTAACAGGTATGCAGCATTAAAACTTTAAAGGAAGGAAAGAGATTCAATTGCTAATGTGTCCTTTTTCTTTTGACCTTCATTGCAGTGGCTGATTGCTATTTGTAAATTGCTTTCAAAATTATTAATCTCATTTAGTTTCTGAATAAATACATAATCTTTTTTTTTCCTCCCAAAAATCCTCAGGCTTTAGATATGAATAGAGCTGCCCAAAGGTTATGTTGTGGTGCAGACATCTCTTATTTGTGGGAAAAGAGGAAAAAACACCATTTAATGCAGGCAAACACTACAAGGTACTAGCAAAATATAACATGAGTATGAAGCCATGATATTTGCAATGCTTTGGTGCTAAAATATCTTGAGAAAAAGCTGGAGTAGTAGGAATTAAAACTGCACTGGGAATTTTTTAAATCCAATGATCTCCAGGTTCATGTTTGTGGTGGGCTGCTGGCTGGGCAGGGGCAGGAGAGCAGCAAGACACGATGCTCTGGTTGCCTAGAGCATGAAAATCCTCACTCTGGCTCTCAGCCAGGTCCTGGAGCTGCTGAGATGGATCCAAGCAACATCCACACTTGGTTTTCTCCACCTTGAAGGTGATTTGAAGCCTTCCCAATTCTCCAAAGTGAGAAGTGCACAGACATACTGGGGAGGCAGAACACCTCCTGTCTGGTACAGGAGAGGCTCGTGGAAGCCACTGAGAACAGAGACTGTGTCTGGCTGGGGAAGAGATTTTTCCAGCAAACACCTGGTGTCTGGGGAATTTGCCATTTTGGTTTTCTGCCTCTAATTAGCCTAAAAGTCATTACTGTGAGGAAAAAACTTCTTGGGAACTCCAACAGGTGCTGGAGATGTTCCAGCCATTTCTTTCTCTCATAATGTATTCTAGATAGTCACAGCAGCCCACCACAAGACTTCATGAGCTGGCTTCTTGAATAGCTGGCACTGCTTGTTCTTAGAGATAAGATGGATGGAACACATGTTGTTCTAGCACCACCAAACCTGGTGTGTGCCTAAAATGGCAAAAATCCTGTTGATTCTGGCATAGTTGTTTTACTTTTTACGCAGAAATCATTGCAAAATACTCCAAGATCTGGATTGCTGAAGATGTCTCACAGATCTGCATTTAGTGTAAAAATGAGTCTGAGTAGTTCAACTTGTGTTATCTATTTAATGCCTCCTTTGTAGACATGTTGCTGGAGACTGATGGAAGAAAAGCTACTTTTTTGAATCTGTTGCTAGAAAGAGAGTGTTCTTTGATCACAGTTACTTCGCATTTTAAATGAGAAACAGCTCTTACTAAACTTTGATAAGTTACTTTAGGTAAACAGATTAAAGAAGAAAGAACAGATGATCTCCTGATTTAGATGGGGCAGCTTCTTTAGAGTCAGTGCACAATTACTGTGTGGAATTGGGGCTCAGTTCTACCAACTTGATGGTTTTAGGCTACTGAAATACTGACTAACTTCACACAGTGTTTCCTGATGTATGGAGATGTAAGAGAAAGGAGGCTCAAGCCCTGCATGATGATAGACTAATTCTCCACTGATGCAATCATCCAACCAGAACAGGAATGACTCATTCTATCCATAAATATCTTGAGGCCTTTGTGTGATCATTTAAACTCGTTCACACCAACCTCATCTCATTTGCTCGAATGGCCTTTCTCCTGAGTTAGAATGATACATGTAAGAGAAAATCCAGTCCCTTAAAAATAAAATCATAATTAGTTTCTCTTAATAGCTGCTCTATTAAAAAAAGTCAGATATTCAAAAAGTATATTAGCAAAAGATAATATATCTAAGTACATTGGGGGTCTTTTTTCCTAACTCAGCAGCCACAGGCTTGTTGCTGATGTTTCATACTTGCAATAGGTTTCTATTGGCATTTGTGTTCCATATTTTTTATATTGCCTTCTCAGAAATTATTTTGTTTAAAGAAGATTAGAACTATCAAAATGTAACTACCAGATCTGGAAAACACTTATCTTGATAAAGATATTTCTCCCCAGCACCTGCCACTTTTGTTCCACTGCATCTTAAACCTGCTCTAGTTCTGAACTCTGATTTCACCATTTCATGCTTCCAAAATATTAAAAGATTACATTCCCCATCAGTTTACACTTTCCTCAGTTTTTATCTTCAAGTATGGCTTGGCCAAAACGTTCTTGATGAAATAAAAATACTTTTGCTTTGCTTTCTGTTCACCTCATCCTCGAGCACGTGCCAGGCAATCTGTGGCAGCTCTTCTGCTACCTGAGAAATG
>VZTT01054152.1:0-37939 GCA_013400855.1 Buphagus erythrorhynchus | reverse complement strand
TATTTTTTATATTGCCTTCTCAGAAATTATTTTGTTTAAAGAAGATTAGAACTATCAAAATGTAACTACCAGATCTGGAAAACACTTATCTTGATAAAGATATTTCTCCCCAGCACCTGCCACTTTTGTTCCACTGCATCTTAAACCTGCTCTAGTTCTGAACTCTGATTTCACCATTTCATGCTTCCAAAATATTAAAAGATTACATTCCCCATCAGTTTACACTTTCCTCAGTTTTTATCTTCAAGTATGGCTTGGCCAAAACGTTCTTGATGAAATAAAAATACTTTTGCTTTGCTTTCTGTTCACCTCATCCTCGAGCAGGTGCCAGGCAATCTGTGGCAGCTCTTCTGCTACCTGAGAAATGTTCAGATATAGAAACACCAGGCCAGCCTCTGTTGTCACAGCATGGAAAGCCAAAAATAGATGATATGAGAACATATTTCTTCCAATGAAAATTTTTGCAGCTACGTGAATTCTTCAGATAAGCAGGTTTTAGTGTTGGAAGAGAATAGTGTTGGAATGAAGGATCTAGAATGTGCATTTATAATATAAAAATAGTCTGTATTATATAGGCTTAATTAGATAGGGATAAGCATATTTGGATATTCCTCCTTCCAGTGGTGAAGAATTGTGGCAACAGCTGATCTTCCATGTCAGATGTGTGTTTCCTCCTATTAGTACAGTTGGAATGCCTCAAAATAAGTAAATTTCTTCCAAAAGCCATATTTGTAACATATTTAGTTTGTCCTTGCCTGGTTTGTTGTGTGATTCAGGACTATCCTGAAGGCTGGGTTGCATCAGACATCATCTTGTGTTAGGGCCACTGGCATGGGGGAATGGTGGAACATTTTAAAGCTGAGGAATGGTGCCAAAAAGAATTACAGGTCATGCAGATGCAAAGGACCTCAGTTCAGCTAGACCCAGTCTACACGACACTAAAACCTCTGTGGGCTAAACCCTTAGGTGTTTTTCCTCTCATTTCTCCTTAAACTTCATAAAGTGACAGTGCCTGAAACACTTCCTAGAGCAGAGCATTGTCTAATCATCCTTGCTTGGAAAATATTTCCCTAATATTCAAGCTATTTTTCATTCTTTCTCCCAAATGAGCATGAGGGCAGGTGTCCCACAGTGAAAGTGGAAGTTATATAATGGATAAGTAATTCCAAGTGGAGTAAAAAAGTCAGCACTGCAGATTCTTCAAAACTGAATATTTCTGGAATAATTTGTTTCCTCCTGGTCTTGGTGGTGCTGCTTACTTATGCTTTTCTTCACAGTAAAGGGTCACATTTTGTTCTCTCATGCAGTTTTCTTTTAAATCAAATTACCCTTAAAGACACCCAAGGCAATTGCCATTTCAGTTAGGATCTAAGTATGCTTGATGGATATCTTATTTATAATAGGCAGTGGCAATGGTGCCAGGACAAGGGGTTGATTCTGCCTCAGCTTTTATGACAGTGCTAATAAAGTTCTCTGGTTTCCCAGATAACATGAAACAGCCCCGTTACTGCAGTGCAAAATTATGGTTAAGACTCAGCTGGTGGTTATTGTCCTGTAAATGTTCAGCATATTTCAGGGGTGCATTAGCACAAAGTTGCTCCAGTGACTGGTGATTTCTGCCATGGCCAGAAATCTGTCACACTAAATGCTCAATGCAGATACAGGTGAAACGTTTCTGTCCCTGAAAAATTGAAGTCTACATAGACAGCTGAATTATGGTGATTTCACAGATGATAAACTGCAATGTGGACGCAGATTTATTTTTTCTGAAGAACACAAAAGCAGCTCAGGTAAAGTCAGGTACAAAACTGTGTTTGTTTGAGTGCTAAATGGATAATGAAAAGTCTATTTTTTTCCTCCAGTTTTAAATAGTGTCAGCTACAGCCTTTATCCTCTATATTTCTTAAAAATCCTTGCTTCACTTTCTGCTGTCATCAGGGGAAGAACTACGTTGATTCACCTTCTAGGTGGCTTTCCAGCTGTGTATGGTGTATATTTTTAATTCCTTTAGGTTCAATTTGAATTGTTCATAGAACACTTACGTAATTTCAGTGAAAGTTCTAATGTTCTCCCAAGAGAAGGTGAATTTGTGAAGATTGTCATTATGCTTCTTTTCAAACAATCTCTCCCAAAATTTTAAGGAAGGAAAACCACAAAATTGCACTAAAATGGCAAAAAACTCTTATATAAAATATTGCTTTCTTGTGAAAATAAGCAAAAGAGCTGTAACTACCTTGGAATTCAGAGTAGTCTGTGGAGCTCTGTGATTTTTGGGAACAGGCTAGCCCAGTACAATTATCCTCTCTGTCTGGAGCTCACAGAACCCTCCTCAGTAATTTTTCTTTCAGAGGCATTTATTCTTTGCTGCATTAGTGAACCAAGTGCAGTCAAACCCAACACATCAGCAGAGAGCCCTGTCTCTAAATCTAGGTGCTGCTCCCTGAAAGCCAAAGGGAGTTTTGCCATCGACTTTGATGAAAGTAGGAACAAGCCCTTTATTTGCAACTTAAAGCAAGTAGGTTAGAATTATGAAGAATGATTATTTAAAATAGCAATGATGTAATATCAGTGTCAATTCCATTATTTTAACAGATGTAAATTTGCTCTGCTCTTGAACTCTGGTGAATTTTAATGGCAATATTAAAGAGATACTATTAAGACTACTTAAAAGAACTATTTGTAAAAAGTGTCTCCAGTTAGGGGGGGAAAAGTTTAAATTGCTTTTTTATTCAGTCTGCACAATTATTTATTGAAGGGTTTTGTATATTACAAATTAATATGCATTAGAATCTGAAAAGATCACACAATAATTCCAGTAGTCATTGAATATGGGAGAGCTTGCACTGTTTAGACAAAGCAAATAGAGTCTTTATCCAGCTGGAGTTTAGGCAGTCTTCACCAGAGTGAAAATAAGGATTTTATAATGTATGTTATGGGCAATGTAGATGAAGAAAGCAGTTTAAAATCAGCTGCTTAAATAACTGTAGTGTAAATTTACATTCATTCCAAGGCAAGGGCCATGCCAAAAACTCCAGTGTTGTACCTGGCTAATGGTGACTGCTTCTCTTCCCTGGCAGTCCAAGGGAATCCAGGATCTGGAGGTACTTACAGGATTCAGATGTCATTTTTAACAAAACCTGCATCTCAGTGGGGACACTGATGGGAAAAGGAGGCCAGAGTGACCAGTCCTGGAGTGAGATCTCTTAAAATTTATGTACAAAGCTCTGAGCATCTGCCTCAAAAATGTTTATTTTCTGGAATGAAAGTTTAGTTTTAAAACCAATTCTAAGGCTTCAGTTCAGAGCTGATAAAATGAAATTCAGTATTTTGAACAGGTTGATATTGCACAAACAAGGTTATCACAGGCCAGAAAAGTAGGTGTTGCAATTATTTTTTTTTCTAAGAGGCATAAAACAAATAACAGAAAATGAGACTGAGAAGCAGGGAAAGCCAGATTATGACAATTGGCACTGGCATTTTTATTAAGGGCTCATTTCTCTCATTAAAGTCAATGTCAGTCCTTTGTGATTTTTTTACCTCATCTACAGCTATTAATTTTGGGTGCTAAAATTATTTCTGTTTATTTCTTGGCTTTATGCAGAGTTCATCTGCAGAGTTCATCTTCATTAAGAGGTGCTGGGCACTGAAAACTGCAGTCAAGGGTCTCAGCTACCCATAAAGCTGGATATTTAGAATATCTAAGTATTACACAGACCTAAAGCAATCACACTTCTAAGTAATTGCTTCACCTCCACTCCCATTAATCACCTTCATGGAGCAAATGGGCTGCTTTAGTGGTTAAGTGCTGAAAAGGATTTGACGCCCTCAAATGAAAAGTAAAAATTTGTCAGATTTTTTTTTACCTCATAAGGGGAAACAAGGTGCCTGAGCAGAGCTGGACTTTGTGAATCATTTGAATATCACAACTGTTTCTTCTGAGTAAAGTCTGGGAATGTATTCTTGGAAGAATTTAGGTTTGATCCAAGAGGAAATGTCTCTTTCCATTAGTTTTTATTTCCTTTTCTTGCTGCACACAAACCCGAATATTACAGAGGGCAAATCCATCAAACTTTCTCTAATTTTCCATTGGGAGGTGAATCAGGCTTCATCTTTAAGTGACAGTTGTGCAAAAAATATCTTTAATTCTGTAAAAGCCACCAAACTGAGAACTTTAGGCTGACCTACTGGGGCAGAAGAGAAGGTGGAGGGTGTATTTGACTGCAGCATCTGGTCTAAACTCACATACAGATAGATTTAGACATCACTGCTTGTAAACACAATCTCCAAGGGTGGAAAGAGCTTTTTTCTGTCAATGGAAACGCACCATGACTTTTTTTTCTGTTTTCTCTGTATATAACAAGGTTTTCTATATTATGCAACAAACCATAGTGATCAGCTGCTCAAAGTGCATCTCCTTGGCCAGCAGGTTACCCTGGCTGTGACACAGCTGACCCAGGGCAGAGGGGTCAGTCCAGCCTGTTTGCATCACAGTTGACCCAAGCAGCTCTAGCTCAGCACAGAGTTCTAAAGCAGAGCCAAATGCAGCCTAAGAGGCAAGGCTTGGAAGAGTTTCCCTGCCAGAACTCAAACCCTGTGCTGCCAGTTTGCTTGTAACTTATTGGTATGGTCTACACAGTGCTCTTGAGATTAATAAATATATAATCCCATATCCCATTACCACACAGTGTTTGAAACATTTCCCATTAACAAAATACAGCGCAAGCAGGTAAAAATATCAATGCATCTCATTAGTGGGGGGAAAATGGAAAATATGTATTATATTAATGCCAAGTTTTGGGCTCCTGGGAGAGGTTTAGGGGGGTGGGGTGGGGAATGTATTTCTCCAGGTGGTCCCAAGTGGAAGGATAGAGTTTCTTGACTACACCAACAATTAGAAACAGGGCAACACTATAGCCAAGATGTGGCCTCTAATCAAAACCAAGGCATTCTTCATCTTCTATCAGAAGCAGAGTCAGCAACAGGCCTAAGCACAAGCCTAACTTCAGGCATATGAGTAATTCTGGTGACTTTGCTCTTGAAATCTTGGCCTAAAGAATCGTATCTGATGTTTTGATTTTGTCAGCATGTACATGGGTTGTTTCAGGTTGCACAGCAACCTGCAGTGTCCTGTGCTCTGATTTTCTTCAGCAGTAATGGAGAACTTGAGTGTGACAGAAATGAAGGCGGGGCTAAAGTATGGGGGGATTGAAGCCTTGGGAAAAATAATACAGAAAAACTGTGTGATGAATACATGCATTGCAGACCCATGGCCTGAAAACCAAACAGACCAAACCACTCAAATCTTAGAGTGGCAAAATCTCTTTCTCACATTTTATAAGAATTCTGGAGACTGAAATCAGCACTGCAAAATACTGGGAGAGGAACACTGACATTATTAATTTCAGTGAGCAGCTTCTGTTCTCTAGGTCTTCATGGCTGACCCTCCGTTAAGCCACCTGAGCCTGGGCACAGGAAAGCAGATGTTTAATTTGTGTTTTGGGTCTGGGAGGGACCTTGGTAATTGCTGGACTCTGCCTGAAAGTTGAGGTCCAGATGGACCAAGGTCCTTTTATCCTTGTAAGGTTGTGCCCATGGCAGGGGGATAGGAAGAAGATGGTACTTTCAAGGTTGCTTCCATCCCAAAATATTCTATGACTCTAAGTATATAAGCAGCTCTTTGCTGCTTTTTTGACTTTTTGGGTTGAAACAATCAAGCCCAAAATTCAATGGGTGGGGTTTTTAGGGAAGCAGCTCTACTTGGTGTAAATTTAAAGGATATAATACACCACTTCTTGGATGAACACAAGCAGGCAGGTAAATCCTAACAGGTTTCCTACCATGGTTTAGGATACCTTAGGCAAAACCTGGTGTACCAGCTTTTACATGGGATCTTTCCAAGCCACTCTTAATGTAGTGCTTCTGGAAAGATCTTCATGGGGAAAAAAAAAAAACAAAACAGCCAAAGAAATTAGAAGCTTGCAATGGGAGGTCTCTTGGTTTTCTGCTCTCATAAATTGCCTGCAAAACACTCGTGGCTGTTGAAGGGCTGTGTTTCGGGGATAATTCCCCTGGCAGAGCAGCATCACATGTTCCTGCTCGTCCCTGTGCTCCATGCAGCTGGACAGTGGATCACATAGTGCTGTCAATGCCAGCTGGCCATCCCTGGGGGCCCCCAAAACTGTAAATAGAGTGGGCAAAAAAACCTCCTGGAGGCACAGCACTACCTGTGGGAGCAGGAATGCTTGAGCCAGCTGCCCAAGCCTTGTAGTCAAGGCCACTTGACAGGTGGCCATGCCTGGCCCAGGGCTCTTAGCTCATCCCAGGCTCCTGGCCATGGTCTCATGCCTGGAGCCTGGGTGTCTGCCAGAGTGGTTAAGAGGTCACAGGGTGACTTGGAGGCTGGGGAAGTGCTGTGCCCTGCAGACCTAAGGGCTGGATCCTTGTAAGGTGCTCAGCATAACTGAAGATACCAAATGCTCTTGCTGGCATTGCACTGAAAAACCATTTTGTGATCAGAAGGGGCACATGGTGTATGCACAGCTAAGATTTGACTGCTATTTTATTAACATGAGTTATTAGTTTATGTATTAAGAGTTTTTCTTTAATTGAGGAAAGTCTGGGCTATTATAGCCAAACTCTTGTACAAGCCATGCCCAGCTTTTCCAACACCTACACTCCTGTGTGGTGTTGTGCTCACCCTTCCCAGGTGTGATGTCCCATCCCACGTGCTGTCCTGAAGCTCCTGCTGTGTTTCCACTTCATTCATCCTCCTTCCTGTGCCTAGGTAGCCCAGGCAATGCCTGCCCAAGGGCATCCCATAAGAAATGAGGGCATTGTGGAACCCCAGCAGGGATATCTGGTTGTGGGAGGGGTGACCTTGAGAGACCATCCCTCTAAGGTTCATCAGCAGGAGAACATGGACAAGAAATTTTTGGCAGGCAGGATGAGAGTCAAGGGAAGATTAGGTTAGATGTGACCCAAAAGACACTGCCTAGACGCATGCAGGATTTATTTTCCCAGAGCTGGTGAGGATGCATCATTGTAGTCCAATCATCCATTGCTCAGTGTTCTGACAAGTTCTTGTTTTATGAAAATGTACAAAGATAAAAAAAACCCGACTTGGGAAAACTATGGCATTTTACATATAAATCTGTTTTATTCTGTGTGAAATTTAACTGTAATGATCTTAATGATTTATGTAAAGTGAAATATTGGGTTTTCCTTTTTCTTTCTCTTTTAGCCCTGGTCTCACACAGGCATATTAATGATTATTTGTCAAAGTCACACTGTTTGCTTACAAGGTACGAAGGCTTTTTAGACACTATAATGACAGCTTTTGATTCACTTGATAATATTTAGAATAAGCCATAAAAGCCAATCTCTGAACGAACAGACCGCTTTTATTGGCTTTTAGTGCTATTACTGCTATCATAAGTGGTAAATTGGCCTAATGCAAGTAATACTGCTGTGTCATACTGTAAAAACCACTGCTGAGTTTTTATATTTTATTTATTTTTCATGAAAAAATTTCAAGGCGTGGGGACTGTACTATCCTTCTACAAGTATTGGTGACTCCCTCAAAGCCAGAGCTGGGAAAGCTTCCACTGCTGTTTGGAATTTCTGTGCCCAGTGATTATCATTTCTGATGGAACAGGGCTGATCATAAAGTTGGGGAACAAGAGTGTGAGTCAAGTGAATATCTTCCTAAGGCTCATGGGATATTTATTTATTTAAATCATAAATAAACTAAGAAAAGAAAAGAAATTGCTTAGCTGGAAGCTGAATTGGATAAAGTTCAAATACTTTATGCTAGATTTTATATGCCTTGTTTTATAATAACAATAGTATTATTTAAATAGTAAGCACTTAAAATATCTGCTGACAATAAATTTGGTCACCAAGTCATCTAGCCAGAATGACTACCAGGTGCCATAATTGCTCTCCCTATGATTCTCTTGGTTTTCTTCCCCTAATCTCATCATCTCTTATATTGTTTTACCCTGTCCTGGAATATAAATATGGACTTCAGAGCTTCAAAATTAACCTACAAATCCTTTTCCTTTTAAGAAGGAAATTTGGTTTTTTACCACTTGTAGATGAGGGAAACTGTTGAGAAAGTGAAACTGAAGAGACTTGAACTGACTTTTGAGCTTCCATTCTTTTATCTTCCCTCTTCCCCTTTGCCTGTGAGCTTTCATAGTGGATAGTTTCCAGTGGTTCATGTTTGAGGGGGAAAAGTGCAGTGCCTTTAAAATTTAGTTAAAACTCGAGTATTCTGAAAGCAAATAAAACTTCATCATGGTATACAGAGTGGTTATTAAAAAACTAGTCTAGTGTCAGAGAAGTCTGAGTAATAACCACCACCTTAACTTGGATGCATGCTTGAAATAATTATTCATATTCAATATGCTGTAGGAACAGGAAGAATCATATTCCAATTTAAATTCTGGCATCCAAGCATTTGTGGATACATGAAAGCATTTTGGCACAAGTTTTAGTTGCCATGGGCATGCAACTAAACACAATTTTTGGTGCTAAAAGGGTTTAACTGCTATTTAAGACTACTATATTTACAAAGATCACAAAGCAGAAAGTTTTCTACTTCTGATGTCTGAGTTTTCTGCAGTTGGAAGATACTGATTTGACCTGTATCTTACTCTGAATAACTCAAGTGGTTTTATTTACCCAAAATCTACACTTCCTTTAAATTGCAGGTGCAGTGATATGAGTCTTCCTAGTTGCATCTCTGTTGCAGTAGCATCTTCTTTCATTTGAAGGTGTTTGTAGACATACCTCATCAAGAAGAACATAATCTGTCAGTAATCAGTTCTCTCATGTCTCAACAATATCATGGCAATGTTTGCTTTTCTGTAGAGCACAGCAGTGAGTAGTGCATCTACTTCTCTATGTATGGAGCCCACTGATGTATTCAGGGAGAAGTTTTTCTTCCTGGGCATATTTCTGTGCTGTGTGTATTCATTTATATGAGAGAGAAGACAACATTATCATGTTTAACTGCTGCAATCATAAGCACATTAAGAAGACAGATAATAAACAATCCATCTGAATTTATGATTAAGTTAATTGTGTCTGTGTTTTTCTAATGTGTTTATTCAGATTAAAGACTGAAATTAGAACGAGACTATATAATCAAGAGACCCTAAGAGACTGTTTGACTCCTATAAAATAAAAATTAATTTAGTTTAGGGGGATAACAAAGATCTCTGGAACACTGAAATATCACTTAGGGGGTAAAGAGGCCTTGTGCAATTCTCTTCAAAGAGATGAATCTCAGGAGTAGTAGGAGTTATTAAGGAACTCAACTGACACTGAGGACTTCAGCACATCATTTTTGCATGTGCCTTTCTGTCCAGCAGGCAGCAGACTCCCAGTTCAACCTCCTGTACAGTGCATGCAGGTCAGGCAAGGGGGACCAATAAACTGAGGGGATGGTGAGGAAAAAAGGAATTAAAGTTGGATGGGGTGTTGAATCTCAAAGATTTTCCACTTTTTGCTGATAGCTGAATACTTTCCCTGACAGGAGTTAGAGCCCATCTCCTTCACTCAGGTGTGCTTCCCTCTGTCTCTCTGCAGCAATGAGCTTTAAGTGGTCAGTCCAGACAGAGCCACTTGGGAATCTTCAAACCATGATGTTCCACAGAGTATCTGACAGCTGGGGATGAGAGTCTTCTTCTGGAAGGAGTGAATCTGAGTACTCTCATATGTTCATGTGCTCTGAGCCCAGATTTGAAGTCACAGATATAATCACCAGGCTGTTCTGAGAAGGGGTTTGTGTCCAGGATTTTATAACTGGTCATTTAGAGCAGTCAATTTTAATGTCTCTTTCCATTTGGACTCAGTTCTAAATACTTATTTAAAAAATAGAAGGAAAATAATTCTGTTGAATCTCAGATAATAAGAAATGTTTAAACTAATTTGACTTCTGATCTTTTTTCCTGTAATATTTTTCAAAAGCAATAGACCACCAGCCTGCACAGTATTTAGCCCATCCTCACAGCACTTTGTCTTGAATACTTGGAGGCAGTTGTATTTTAGAGAAAGATTGGAAATCTTCAGTCAGATGAGGGGAGGTCTTATTTTTTTTTTCATAATTATATTTAATCTGAATATTTCATTGAGCTGCTCCAATAATAAGGATTTTGCTACACCTCTGTGTGATTGTGACTGTCAGTTTGGCTCCACATACCAGTGTGTGATCTCCTAGGCCTATAAAACCCTTCCTGAAAACTGGCTCTGAATAATCCATGATTATTCTGCCTTCTAGCTCAAAGTAAATCAGGCCTGCATAGTTTTTGTTGTGATGGGCTTGCATTGCCTCAGATCTAGCAGACCAGTTTAGCATTTGACCCTTCTGTCTATGAACTGAGGTGGTAAAATGAGCCATGGCTTTGTTCCTCCTGCTGCAGTGATGCCCTGAGATGATTAGTGGTATCTATTCTAAACATATTGGGATAAATCAGATTTTTTGCAAGCCAGTGAAGCTCTGTTGATTTAATGGAATTCTTCATCTCTTTGGCACTGACCCTTAGGCTAAGATTTTCCATGTACCAGTTTGCCATCTGAAGTAGGAAGTGCTATGGAAGCCCTTGGACATGTGGGTTCTGCTTTAATGTTTATGTTGCTGAGATACTCAACAACTAAAGAGTGTCTGTAGTGTTATTTCGTGTTTTGTTCTACTTACACAATGATGGGCAAAATTCTGAATATTTTGCCCAAGTACAGCAAAGAATAGAATTGGTCTGGAAAACTTCCAGTAGTGAATGAAACAATACATTCAGGTCTTTCCCAGCACTGGCAGTTGAATGAAATAAACTTCTCCTTTGTAGAACAAATTTACTTCAGGCAGTCAAACCTAAATAAACATTCATGTATATTTTTATAATAGATATTACTTTCATCCACACATAGGAGCATGACTTTAAACCTTTAAAACTTTAACACTATCACCCAGAGAAATACCCCTGTCTTTACTGTACATCCAAAGTCTTACATCTTCAGGGATCTTCCAGCTCAAAGGTCAAGGACCCCTCAGTTTATAACATTGTAATTAGGAGTGGTGAGCTGGGACCACTGCAGATTTCATATACTCCCTCTCCATTGGAAGAGTCTTTAAATCTGCTGTTTTACAACTTAAAGGAAGGGTTGTCTTCATTAATTCATTTGGTCATAGTCCTGAAGCTGACAAGGCATCTTCCAGGAATTTGAGCCCCCTGGGACCCTTGTCATCAGTTTTTAAATGCGCTCTTTTTTTGTGTGTGTGGTGTTCTTATCTGGAAACAGTCTGCTTGGATTAGAACATTCGTTTGAGAAGCATTTGGCATTTTCTGTTACACGAAACTGAGAAGTCTTTCTTTGCTATCAGTCTTCTATAAAGCTTTTCAATGCAATGACTTAATTCAGGCTGAAAGAGAGTGAAAAAAGCTTCTGGACCCAAGTCAGCAAGATTCAGGAAAAAAGTGTCCGAGCTTGTATGTAAAATTGCATTCACTGACTTGTGAAATTTTAGGAAGAAATTCTAAAAATGTCACTTAACTCCCTAAATGAAGGGATGCAAGTCAGATCAAAACACTCTGCTGAGAATAGTCTCAGCAAAAGTACAAGCCTTGTACTTTTACTCCAGTCCTCCCAAACCAGGGATAAAACTGGAAGGTTGCAAAAACTGGGAAACTCCCTGAGTGTCTCCTTCTGCAATACCAGTCTTGTGGCATTGTGTCCTTCCCACTTTATTAATGCTTGTAAAAGTCTCTTCAAGCCCTCAAGTAAATGGGAGTATTCTTGGAAAAAGGCATTTTTGAGTGCTGCCATATAGAGAGGTTTTCCTCTTATCCCAGAACCAGGCTGTGGGAAGTTTTGGTGAAGTCAAGATAGTCTGCTCCTGTGTTGGGATGTGCCACGAAGAAATGTGGCCCAGTCTCACCCAGTGGGATTAATACTGGAATAAGGTATTATGTGAATAATGCCACTACAGCCAGGTCTATGATATAAGTAAATCTCTCTTTTCATATGAAATGTAGTCCTTTAAAGGGGTGAAATATAATCCTGAACAGAGGCTCTATTTACCACTTAAGCCCTATTTTATGGTTTAAGTGCTGACCTTGCACTGACCCTCAGTACTGGGCTGAATTTCACCCTACAGCAAAAAATCTGCTGGCTGGAGTAGTGGATTAAAGAAATTGGGGCTAGACTTTTTACTATTTGCAAGACAATGAAAACAGGCTTATTTTAGACAAAAATGTTTCTGATTTATGAGAATTTCAGTGCAAAAAGGGGCTATTTTGGAGAAAGTCTTGAGATTAGACTTTCAGTTATATTTTTGGCAAAAGAGCAAGGAAGCCATTTCATTAACTTTTCACTGGAAGTTATATATGGAGGGCATTTGTGTACACAGCTGGGCAGCATAAAACAGGAGGGCTTTGTGTGAAAGTATCCTGAAATGAAATTTCATTTCTGTGTGACTTGGATCTGCGTTCCTGGGCTGCCGTGGCCAGTTTGGGATGAAACCATGGGAGGGCAGTGTGAGGCCCTCAAACATTTTTTTTCCCTTGCATTTGCAATGGATGCAGAAATAGTGAACAGACCACTGTGGTCCCTGTGCAAAATCAGTGTCACCTTTTATAGCTTTATGTCCGTCAGATAAGCTCCCTCCTGCTCCCACGTATCCATATGGCTGTAATCATCGAGTGATACCAAGAGATTTGTTTGTAAGGAACTCCAAAAGCCACATGCTGAGGCTGGTGTGAATTTAGCTCTACTTTGACCTCCCTCCTTTCCCAGCAGATGGCTGCTAATCTGGTACTAAATCACTGCTGGGCTGGGTTTGTGCTGGGCAGGCTGGGACCATCCCAGAGCTCCTGGGAGTGCTGCTCATCCTTGAGTGCTGCCTTTCTAAAGGCATCTCTTGTGGAGCTTCCAGATTTTACAGAACCCTCTAATGGGCAGGTTGGGTTAGGGGACCAGAGGTTCTTCTTGTTTGGGGTGTGATGATCTGCTTGTTGCTCATTGAATCACAGAATCATGGAATGGTTTGGGTTGGAAGGGACCTCTAAGGTCATTCAGTTCCATCCCCTGCCATGGCAGGGACACATTTTACTGTCCCAGGTTGGTCCAAGCCCTCTCCAACCTGGCCTAGGGTACTTCCAGGGATGGGGCAGCCACAGCTGCTCTGGGCAACCTGTGCCAGGGCCTGATCACCCTCACAGAGAAGAATTTCTTCCTAACATCTAATTTAAATATCTCCCTTTAAAAAAAAAAAAATTAAAACACTTCCCACTTCTCCTGTCACTCTCTTTCCATGGAATCTTGTGAGTGCATGAAGCAGGTGGGGATGCAAGGCCTTGCAGAGGACATTTCTTAAATATTATCTTCAAGTTATATTGGCTGTTCTTTATTTATACACATCATATTCTGTCATTTATGTTATTTTGTGCATGTCAGGGCTAAATGTGCATAAGTGGGGATAGCACATGCAATGAGGTTTCCTGCTCCAGTTTTTCATGGCAGATAACTTTTGAAGTGCTTTGCTAATGAACCCATGTTTCACTCTGCCCTGATGTTTTGTAAGCACTGACATGGGGATCTCTGTATCTCCATCCAAAACTGACTCCCACCTCCAGCAACTCCCATCATCTTCCCATGGGAGGAAGAAAGCACCAGTAACTGTCTCCACTCCTACACAAAATAGCAGTAATTGTCTGGTTTTGCTGCTATGTCCCAGGCTTTCCTTGGGTTGGTTGACATCAGTGTTAAGGTCAGACAAGCAGAACTGCCTTTGCCCCATGCTCATTCATACAGATTCTGGCTGATTTGCATGTGATGGTCTGATGCATATCCTCCACATGCAGGGTTTCTCATCTGCTGTGTGATCCTTAGAAATAAATAGTCCTGAAAAATATTCCATACTATCAGAAAACATTGCTGGTGTACATACTCCTTACCCTGAGACATCTTAGAATAGGACTGTGAACATTTCACCCTCCTTGTTCTCACTTTCAGCCCTGGGAGTCTTTAATGTTATCCACATCTAGACTTCAGTGCTAAATGCCTCAAGAGATAGAGATGTTTTAGAACTTTTTAAAGTCTAAGCTAACCACGAAAACACATTTAATGCTCTTCTCCCCTGTTTACATTTTGATTACTATTTCATTATGGTTCTACATTCTGTAGGTGCTGTAGAGGACCTTTCACCAGAAAAAGGCTTGTAGCAAAAAAGAAAAGGAAAGGATAAATTTGTCACTATCCTTTTAAAAAAATGCAGACCAAGGCCATGATTATGTACTTGTTTCTGTCCCAGACTGTGCTGACTTGTGCAACATTTTTGTCCCTTTGTCATCTTTTACTGCCATCAGTTTCCTGGTGCACCCGTGGCAGGGGTGCAAGGGCACATCAATGAGTAGAAATTACTTATTTAGAGGCAGAGCCATGATCTGAACTGTTTATACTCTTCCTGCTGATATACAACCCTAGATGCCCAGCCTACTGTTTTTCTGTAATACTTCTGACAAGGCTGGTTTGGTTTCTGTTTTTCTTTGGGAAAGTTCTCCCTCAGAACAAGGTTTTGATTTCTGCTCTTAGAGGGTTCAAGACAGAAGGAAATTATCTTCTTCCAAGAAAAAGTAGAGGATAAATAACTGCCAGCCAGATCAAGCCCCTCCTGCCCTGATTAAACAGTTTCTAATGCTGAAAGACAACAAAAATTTATAGATACCTTGTTTTGTTGACCCACTGTACAACCAGTCCATGAGCTTTTACTTTGCAAAGCATTAGGAAAAACTGAAGTCTAGGAAAGACACTAAAACCACAGCCTAGTTGTTTATTTCTTATACTATGTGGTTCATGATTGTTTCTTTTAGGAGGAACAAATAATCAATACAAAACCATGAATAAAAATAACTTTTCTTTAACACTGGATGCTAAAAGAACATATAGTCTTCTTACTGTGCCTGATGGAAACAGTACAAGTCTGTTCTCCACAATTCTTTGTTTATTGGAATGCCTGAAATCTATACATGAGGTATTTTTAAAACATTTAAACATAGAAGTTAAGCTTCTGCTCCAGACAATTTGTTTCACCATATTCTAAAATCCCAGTGCATACCACAGAAGTGCTTAAAGCAAAGAAACAACAACAAATTTTTTTTAAAAAACAAACTTCAATTTAAGATAAAATAATTTCCATATTCTCATTTCAAGGAAAATTTGCTTTCCTCATGTGACACATTCAGTTATTGACTCAGCTGCTGTAGAAGGTCTTCAAGGCTCAATTCTGCTTGGTGGCACTTTGGAAAGAAATGCCAACAGTCAACACTTGGCTCTTTCTGAGAGATTGTAGCTCCTCCAAGCACAGAACAACCAAAAGGTTGCTAATGATCCTGAAACTCTGCATGGGGTCTCTCCTTAGGAACTGGAGGAATAAAACCTTGTGAAGTAATGTCACTAAGTGAAATGAGCTCGGGTAGCATCCAGCTGTGAGGGGTGTACCTGGCTCCTGGAGGAGGTCTGGACCAGAGGATAAATAACATGGGACTCTGAGGGTCCTGCCATCAGTCTTATCCTGTTCAGAGGCACCTTAAAGTCCTTTGGATTTTATATCCCTTTGTAAAGTTGCACATCTCTTGTGTTCTGCTCTCTAGTGATGGAATAAATACTCCATTCAGTTACACGTTTGCTGTTTGCTCACTCAGCTTCATCCCTCTCTGGGACACTCAAACTACAAAGTTTCTGCTGGCTGAGTTGAAGTGAACTGACCCCTTGCAAGCAGAGGGCTTTGGGTGTCCAGTCAAGCCAAGCCTGCACACTGGTCAGTGAGCCCTGCTCCAGTGGGAGCTTTTCATTCTGTGCAAATGCTGCATAAACATGGCAGGCTGCAAGGCAGGGACATTAATTCAGGCCTGCTTTGCTGCAACCTCCTTTGCAACTAAAAGATCTAGCATACAACTAATGATGTGAGCTTAAAGGTGTGATGCACATCTTACAGGTGACATAACAGTGCCTATAAATGTGCCTTTTGCCCAATACCCCCATAGTTGGTGTTTCCAAAATATGAGGTCACTTGTTGAGTCTTCCCAAGGATTAGAATGCAACTGTTCTCATTAAAAACCATAATTTGCACCCAGCCATGGACATATAATTTCTATCTTTTGCTACTTGAAAGCCTACTCTTGGAATTTCTATTTAATTAAAATCCTACTTTTCTCTAGTACATGCAATAAAGGGATTCTGCTATGACCAAAAAATCTGCATAAAGATGTAATGACCCGTGTTCTAACTTGACAAATCAATTTTTTTCCAGCAAGAAATATATCCTGAGAACCTTCCTTCTTTATGTATACAAACAAGAAGGAAATATTTTGAGGTTTTTTTTTTAAGTAGATTAACACATAGAATGTAGTGGTTGAAATACTGGTATTTGTTGCAAATTACTTACTTAACACCATTTCTTTCCAGTCTTTTAAACCTGAAAGGTCCCCATACTTGTTTTTTATGACTTCTCCACATTTGAAGGTCTATGTTTCTGTGCATTCAAAGCGCTGACAAATGATGTTACTTTATTCTAAGATAAAACACTGCCAAATCCAAAGATTTAGGCTGGATCTTTACTTATGTTTGAGGAAAATAATTATTAATAATAATTAATAATATTAATCCAAATCAGTAACAGTTCTGGTTACTAAAAACTTTTCATCAGAAGGAAGAAGATCATCTACACTTATAGTTCAGGTCAAATAAAACTTTCCCAGGAATGCAAGGACATTAGAAAAATTAGCTTTCAGGTTACTTTAAAATTTGGTAATTTAGGCCTTTCTGTACCAAAAGAAATTGTATATGCATATTGCACAGTAGTCAAGCTATGGAATTTTTATGGTAGAAATTTCAGGCCCTATTCAAGCCTATAGGCTAGTTTTAAGAAATAGAAAAATGTCTGAACACAAACCAGTAACTAATAACTCAAAGTAACTTACCTTTTTTCAGCCAAGAAATATTTTGCTTGTCATGTTCAAAACTTTCAGCTGCTTTGATTTTTACCTTGTCTGTCTTGTCCTCTGACATCTGTGGGAAAGAAAAGAATTTGGGAATGTCAAGCTCTCTTAAAGAAAGTTGACAGAGAAAGATGTTCTCTGTTTAGGTTCCTGCCATAATAAATTGTGCACACTTACACAGACACTTTTTCCACTGCAGATTATTGATACTACATAATATCTGAACCATTGAATTTATGTTCTGTCCCTAAATGCTTTATCAATATTACATGGTTGCTGTTTGTAGAGGGATGCCTTTGTAATGTAACTATAAATTACATTATGAAATGAATTATAAGCTCAAAGCATGGTGGTAATAGATAAACATAACACATAGAATAGGTATGGTCAGGCTGAGGAGGAGGCATCCAGGCTGCCTGTTCATTGTGGCTCAAAGTTGCTGTAAAGCCTGCTGTCAGAGAGCTATAATTACATAAACAGTAATAAATATTTATAAAGGCAACTTGAACGAAGTGTACCCTCCCCAAAAAAATAAAAAAATCTTTACTGCCACTTGCACCAATTTATTTGCTGTAATGCGAAGAACCCCGCACGAGTCCCGGTACCTGAGGGCATTACATGCACAGCCCCTGCACTGTGGTTTACTGCTAGGAATAAGATCAGGCAGCCTGGGCTTCTCTAACTGCTTTCTATTGCCACTGAACGCAGTCAGCTCAAGCATTTCTCTATTTTTACCTGTATCTCCCGGCCGGGGCAGAGAGCAGCAGGGTTCAGGCGCCGAGCAGAGCAGCTTTTGGCCGGATCCCTGGCTGGCTCTTGGTGTCCAGCATTCCCACACACCAGCAAACCGAAAGGATGAGCAGTGCACTCTCTGCCTGCCTGCTGTGTGGTGCCAGATTTGTCTTGCTGCCAGCATCAGCCAACTTACTGCTGAGGGTTTGGGAGTTTTTTTTCCACCCCCCCCATCCGGTGCTGTTTGCAAGCACCTTCTAGAGCTGGGGAGGGTAAGGAAGGAAGAGGGTGATGAGTATCCCAGCACCAGTGGAGTGATATAAAAAAAAAAAATCAGAAGCTTTTCAAATAGAAAAAAATTGGTTTGGAAATGCTATTACTGCAGTTCATAACCCAGTGAATCTGTGAGAGGAGGAAGAAAATAGAAACGGAACCAGGAAATTAATAGCAACAAATCAGATAAATGTGTCATGGTTTTGGCTAAATATAAGTTAAGATACTGAAGGATATAGAAATTAGGCACTAAATATCTATTTACAGCCGGCACTTTGGCAAAGAAATGGTCTCAGCCCATGGGGAGCTGAGTGCTGTGACCCTCCCCAGCTCAGGAGGGTGAAGGGCAGCTCAGCCCTTCCCTCCAGTGCCACGGGGCTGAGTGGTCCCTGCTGGGGACAGCACAAGGGGACAGCAGACCACCTGGGTGGGCTATGCCATACCTTGAAGGCACTACAAAGTTCAGTTTGTTACTTGGTTTTAAAAATTCTCTTGCCATAGTTGCCAGCAATATTGCTCCAATGGTGGTAGGAGTAGGGTGAAGCCTAAAGAGAATAAGATTTTAGGGTGCTCAGGCATTTCGTCTTTTCATATAAGACAAAAAATTTGCTCTGCTTCCGAGCTGAATTTTGAAAGGGTTGGTTGGGGAGTAGGTGCAGAATTACTCATTTATCATACTTTTTAAGTGATATTTACAAAATTTCAAGTAGCATTTGTCACCAGATACTATAATCCAGGATTCCAGTGCTTAAGTGTGGCCAATAAATAATAACATATTCCCTTTGTTATGACAATTATCTTCCTCTATTCTCCCATCACATGTCATTCTTGCTAGAAGGAAATGTTTTCTTTCTTTTTTTTAAATCTCCTGTGCCAACCTGACTGAGATTCTTCTACCATCTTTAGCTAATTGTGAACTGCATGCTAAGTGCCTACTTACCTCTCCAAATTGCAATGATTAGTCTTGCATGGTTTGAAAACCTATTTTAAGCAGGGTACTTCAGAAACAATTGCAACCACAGTGGGGCGAAACTCTGGGGGTAGTATTTTAAGATCTTTGTTCCATTTTCCTTGGATGCAGCTTTGAGAATCATGTATTTTCACTTGCAGTTCCTGTTTTCCCAGAAACACTTATTTTTCCATGTTGTTGCATCTGCAGTGTTTTAAATTTATCAGTGCTGCTGGTTCTTCAGCTGGATTTGTCAGGCTGTGGTGCTCCTGGTGGGTCCTAATAAAATTATTTGGGCTCCACACAGAGCAGTCTGAAGTTCTCTGATTGTAACTTGGACCTGGTGCTACTCTGCATTTCAGAAGCCACTGTTTAAAATAAAGATATGGGTGATTTCCAAACTAAACTGGAATGAAAGTTCTCTAGTTCATCTGGCACATCCTCTCTGTTTTTCTAGAGGTTTTGTCAAAATCCTAATGCCCTTCCCAAAGAAATTAAAATAGATGAGGAGAAAGCCCTTCTAAAACCACCTGAAGACTGAAAACTTGAGACAACAGCTCCCGAAGTCTTGTCGTTCAGGGGTTTTGTCACTTAAACTCTCTTTGAGGCCAGCAGGAGCCAGGATTGAGCCAGGACTCAGCTCCAGTTGAGTGGTGGCTGAAGACAGCCCATTGCTGAATGTATCCCCCAAAGCACAACAAATACCAGCCTGACACACCAAACACAGACCTGACTTTCATGGGGTTTTATACCTTTGTATCTGAGCTTCTACAAAGATAATGCAGATTAGTGCTCTAAGAGGCTCTCTTCACCTGCTGTCCTGAGATGCCCTGCAGGACTCCCAAGTGTTGGTAGCTTGTAAACCTACAGAAGTTACTGAACGTGAAATAACCCACCAGTGAGTTAAGAAAACATTAAATAACTTTCTTACTCTTTGTATTCTCCATTACTGATATTCAATTAATGGTCCTAATGTTTTCAGCCAGGAATATTAAATGTAACCTTTCATAATCTTGATCAGCTCCAGTTTTCTATTGAGACATGTTCCTGTGTGCTATTTTTTGCTTCATTTAATTATTTTGGATAAATGCATCAATATTTCTGTTTCCTAATCAATCTTAAAGTAGTTGGAGGAAAGGCAACCTTGCCATACATCCTCAGTAATGCCGGGCTTTGCAAAGGAAGAAAAAAAATGTTATGAGAGAAGGTTATTAAAATATTGAGTAAACTTGTTTCTGTTAAAGCTGTAATTGAATTTTTAAAGCCTTGGCCCATTTTAAACACCGAACTTTAGTTTATGGTTTGATAATTCATTTCACTTTCATTTTATAGGTTTTATTTTATAGCTACTAAATATCTATGGGCCATCCCATGTTCATTTTCCTTCCTGGTTGTGAAATAGGGTATTTAAATGGAGGATTAAAAATAAAAATCATAATGCCAAAATAGATGTGGTATCAATCAGTTCCCAGATAAATGTACTGTATCAAGTGCTTGTTGAGATTCAAGAGTATATTTTTCTGGTCTGCTCAACTGGGACTGCAGTCAAGTCTTTGCAGAGTTGGAGAATAGGAAACTTTAATTGGTTGTAACAACCATCAAAGAAGAGGAAAAATCTCATTGTTGGTTCTAGCAAGAATCAAAACTGTCCAGTACTGGGTCCTGAGTACAAGGGAGGATGTGTAGCCATAGTGAGGAGAGTTTTTGGTTACATCTATGAGTACAGTATTTAAAATGTTTAATATCACCACCTAAAATTACTTTTTACTGGAGGATATGAACTGTGTACCTAAAAGTTGAATTTTCCAGTGTGAATTTCACACAGCTCAGCATTAAATTAAGCAGTTACTTCTTTCTTGCACAGTCCATGTAAAATATAGCCACTTGTCCACTGGCAAGTGGCGCTCTGTAGCTTTGGAATACCCCACACTGCAGTAAATGTGGTTTATTAAAAAAAAAAAGATATGATGAAACTATGTCTTTAGTCCCTTTTGCACCCTGGGGTGATCATTTCCAATAATAAAGTGAGTATAATGTGATGTGCCCTGTCAAAGTTAAGGAATCTCTTCTTGATCACGCATCTGTAGGTAGAATATTAAGTTGTGGGAACACGATATACAGCCAAATTATCCAGGTGATTTCATGTAAAATGCATGGTTTTGTAGCCCAACCATCATGTCCTGTGAGTGCTTCAAATGCAAAACAGGCTGTTTAGAGAGACTTCCTCAAACTGGCACTGACAAATGATCTATATGCTGCAGAGACCCAGAGCAGTACAAAGACAGGATTTTACTCCTCATCACTCTGCCTTGTAGACACTCCAGGTAATTTTTCAATAATTCTGTGCCCTGCAAGAGGAGACACAGGGCTTTATTTCACTTTTCCACTCGGTGCCACTTTAGGTCAGTGAAAGTCTGGGAATGTGTTTAGGCAGGAGGATGGACTAAAACCTTGAAAAGGGTTGCAAAGGCAGGTCAGTAAAGAGGTCACTCATAACATGGAGAAAGCCCAAACAAGTGAAATTAAGAGTGGTCCGTATTTCCACTGAGCAGCAAAGGAAAGACAGAGACTGCACATCTTTTGTTATCCAGGGGGCAGGGAGGTTACGTGTTGTCTGTGTGAAAAAGTGACAATTGGGACACTGCTAGGAAGGGAGGGTGAAACTCCACTGTGAAACAGGTTTGAGGATGAGTGTGGTGCTGAGATGGGGAAGGCAGAGAGACGCAGTCATTAGCCCTGGAGCCATGAAGGCCTCATCCAAGCTGGGAGAGGGTCTCTGAATGCAGTTATGGCCTGGCCATGTTCTCTCCTACCAGTCAAAATCCAAGCCCAGAGTTTATAATGAGTTTGTAGTAACACACAAGCTATGTGTGCCTCTGTACATCCTGGCCTGTAGCAGGAAATCCTTCCATGCTGTGTCATGTTTTGCCCATCATGGGCCATGTTCTCCATGATCTCTGTGTGTACTGTCTTTACAGATCCTCCTGCTTTGCCCTGTCATTTGGGTGGAAAGTATCTTAAACCCAAGAGGCTTTCAAACCATGGCTGTATATAGTGTGTTATGGGGTGATTTGACATTTTAGAGGCTCAGTTTGGAGAAGTAGGTGAAACAGGCCCCTCGTGTCCCTTGACCTGGAGGGATCCATCCATGCTGCAGAAGACTTCTGCAATAAAGACAAATAATTGAAACTTTCTCAGGCATTACAGCAAATATTGGGACAGACTTGTTATGATGAGATGGAAAATAAGCTGAATAATTGCTGCTGTATCACAGTATGTACTGGTATAAATGAGACAGAACTATGACCATCTCATGGAGGTGTAGCCTTTGGCACATGAGTGCAACCAGCCACTGTTACAGAATTTTTATGGGAGTATACAGGTGTAACAGGTGAAAAATGAAGGTAATGTCTTAATTGAAATAATTCTTTACTGCTGTCTAGGAGCTGGATACCTTGGATTGTTGCTACGCCACTAGCTGAACATTTTTACAATCACATCCTTGTTTAGCTCAATGCAGAATTGTCTTGCCAATGCTCAGACAAGCTGTCCTTGAAGTCTGTGAAGACACTCAGTCACATGCCCTTTCTAGGCAGTCCAGTGCTTTTCAATCCTGGTAACAAACACATAAACTCATGATGTCCATCCTAACTCTTCCTTCACTGTAGATTTAACTCATAACTCTTATCCTTTCTAAAATGCCCATGCAAAACTGAGTTTCCTGTTCTTTTGCAACAATCCTTACAGCAGATGAAGGAATCTTATCACATGTTCCCTCAGTTTTTATCAATACTTATATTTAGATCACATTCTTTGGCCTGTGGTCATGGTTTTTGCTGGAGTGTCACCTTTCTGGTAATGAGGTGTCCAGGAGTGGAATTCCACATTCCTCCTAAGGCCTTCCCCACTTGGGATAGACCAGTGATGTTACTGGTATGTTTTACAAACTTTCTTCCTGTTTGCACATCCCAGAGTGATGTTTGTCTTTTTCATGACAGCATGAAATTGTTGACTTCTGTTTGGTTTATGATCCATGCCATTCCCCAGATTCTGTTCCACAGCACAGCAATGTAACCAGTTATTTTCCTTTTTAATGCTACTGTTTTCTCCTACCTAGGCACAGGATTGTGAAGCAGTGCTTCCAGAATTTCATTCTAATCTTCACACTGTTTTCCTGGTTTGTGAAGATCATTTTGAACTCTCATCCTGTCCTCTAAAGTTTGTTAACCCCGACTGCTTGTGGTCCCACCATCATCTGGTGGGCATTTGCAGGATTTCTGTGGAAATCCCTTGCCTCTGCAATATAGGTGCTTGGAGTAGGTCAGAAATGAAGCTCTGTGCTTCCCAAACTACACATGTGCCCCCACAGTTTATTCCCTTTCAGGAATCCATTAATATCTTTAATTTCTGACTCTTCATGGTCTGATAAACTGAAGGGGCATCTTCTTGAGCATCAGTATGACCCATGTGGGGACACAGAGAAATATTCTTCTTGTTTTCAGCAAGTGCAAACTGGGAGCACTGACAGGCAGATCACACTGTCATTAACATTATTTGTGAGCCAGGTAGGCACAAGAGTGATTTGTTACATCTTCCATCAAATGTAAAAAGCTAGTGGCAAGTATTTTCTAATAAAGAGGAACCTGAGCACTTATGGACTCCTTTGCTGACTGGCAAAGCTTGACAGCAGCTCCCTAAACAGCACTATCCTAGAAAAGATGTCAGTGAAATCACTGTGCTTTTTAAACAGAGAGAAAACTGACTTGAGTGTTTTCCCCTCATGCTTTTAAATAAGCTTCTTCCCAACAGTGGTTGAAATGTGGTCGCTTCTCGGAGGTGCTGAGTAGAGATGAGAAGGACGGGTTTTGTCTAAATTACTCTTATAAGAAAAAGACAAAATTAGATCTCTATATTATTTCAGGAAAGCGTCAAAGGAATTTGTAGCTGTAGTTGTCTTGAAGTCAGCACGATTATTTCTTAGCTAACCACTACTGAAATTAGGGTTTTTTTTCATTTTTGCTGCATTTGTTTGGCTTGTTTAAATCCTGATCAGGCCAGATAGAAGGCAGCAGTAACGACAAATCAGCAACTTGGTGAGCTCTTAGGTAGGCTCTCCCTGGGGTGTAAGAAATCTCAGGTCAGACTCCTTCTGGATGATTATATTTCCTTCCAGCTGGAGGGAAACTGGTCTGTAGGAGAGATTAGGAGATTGTCCTAAAGGAGAGAATAGGTTGGGGGTCAAGGGGGTTACCTGGAATCTTTCTTGCTAATGCATCTATGAGATTCTTTGTGAAGATCTGTGATTTGGACTAATGAAAAGTTGGCCTGGAAGTGTTAAAGGCTGGTTGGATGGGGTTCTGAGCAACCTGGTCTCAGGAAAGTTGTCTTGGGCTATGAGAGAGGGGTTGGAACCAGATGATCTTTAAGATTCCTTCTAACCCAAACCATGCTATGATTTTATAGAATGGTGAAAATTGTGAAGTCTCAAAATTTTGTTTGAGGAAATATGTTTCCTGCCTGAGCACATTCAACTGCAACTGAAGAAAACGTGAGCTCCAGGAGTTCAGAACCCTGAAAATAAGGCCTGATGTCTAAATGAAACTGAACTTCAAAAGGAAAAGTAGTTTTCTGGCCTTTTTGGAGCCAAAACAAAGAAGTATTTATTCTATTTGATCAGCTATTCACAAATTATGTCTTTGTATCTTTAAAATAACTACAAACCAAATTTAAAACTGGAAGCTCTCATCTTTGATGTTATCTGCAGATAAGATAGAGCTTTGAAGCACTAACAGAGGCTAATTGAAACAGAATACCAGTACAACCAAAAATTAATGGAAAACACAAGAACTGTTTGGAGCACTGTCATTCTAAACTGGGACCGTATCTTTTCAAATCCTACAGAATTTCAGGAAAAAAGTGCAATTCTATGGACTGTAGATAAAAGGGGAGAATTGTCTGATTCTATGTACCATGATACTTCAAACACAATCATTACATTAATTATTTGTTGTGTTGTATTGTATTTTTAAGTATGAAAATCTTTCCAATATGGAGCAGGCTGAGATGAGGTGGAGGGAGGTGTGCCACAGGTGAAATAGCATCTGATTCATGTTTGCATTTGAAACTGGCTCTTTTTTCCCCCTGTTTTGAGGATGGCAATACTTTCCATCCTGAACTTGAAAACAATGTGTTAAAGTCGTTGGAGGTTTGGTTGGCTCCTGGAGAGAGAAATCATGGAAGGGCAGAGCAGAGTGGAAATATGGTTTTTCTGGGGGAACCACTTGCCTGGGTATGGGTTCAGGCAGAACTTGGATGTGCTGCTTTGCCCTCTGGACAACCTCAGACCCTAAACTGGGATGAGGCAGTGGAAGTGAGATGTGTATGTGCACATCCTCACTCCCAGCAGTGTAAGTAGGCAGTGTGCTCTCTAGACTCGTCCAAGAAACCCCCTCAGAAGTAAAAGGAAATTATTCCTGTTGCTTAGCCAAATACTCTGATATTAAGAAATGCCAGAACTGAGGTTGCTCAGGCAACCTTATTTCTACTCCCTCATTCATTAACATATGAGGTGATCACATGATTGAAGCTGCTAATTCTTATTTCATGCTGTATCTTGGGTTCAGACAAGGACTCGTGCAAGACAACTTGTCCTGCCATGGA
Organism: Buphagus erythrorhynchus; assembly: GCA_013400855.1. Classification (NCBI taxonomy): domain Eukaryota; kingdom Metazoa; phylum Chordata; class Aves; order Passeriformes; family Sturnidae; genus Buphagus; species Buphagus erythrorhynchus. The sequence goes on along the minus strand of VZTT01054152.1, from coordinate 12,328 downwards.
AAGTCTGAGGACAGGGTCTCAGAGTTTTTCAAATACTTTACCTGCTTTACTGGAAGTGTGAGGAGCAAGCAGGAGGTCTGTGGCCATTCTGAAAAAATTCTGTCAAGTGTGAATAAAATCTTTGAAGAGAACTGTGCTTCTGTGAGGTCCTAGCACGGAGACCCTCTGCCTTCTTAGGGACAGCACTTCACCCTCTGCTCTCTTACCCAAGGGTAGCACAGCCTCTGTATGCACATTCCTCTTAGCTGTGGTTCCCACATTAGGCAGCATCTTTCTGTCCAGAGAGGCATCCACGGACTTATGGGGACCAGGCAGCTCTTTATCTCTTGGAAAGCACCACCTATCCTTGCCAAAACTGCAATTGCAAATCCTGTTGATGTCACTGCCTGCAGTGTTTCAAACCATCCACCATGGCTGTTCTATTTTCACAACTGGTTTGCTGCCTCAGTAGTCATTAGTCCTCAGCTAAACCAACGTTGACTCTATTTTCAAGTATTACCTGGGTAGTAAAACATAGGATTTATACATTTTTGCAAAGGTGTCCTTTTGCAGTTTGGATGACAAGCACTCTAACACTTATTCAGCTATGCTTAGTCTTCTTCTTGAAAGCAGAAGATGTGTCTTATCTGTAGAAGTGAGAAGTTGTGCAGTATCTGCAGCTTTTGTTTTAATGCCTACTGCTTTTTCCTTCTTGAGAACTTGGAATTTTGCAATCCTGTTAAGTGCTTCTATTCTCTGATAAATATTCTGCGCTCTTGCTGTATTTCAGTTGTTAGGTTTCTCAGGGGAAAAACGCAGTAAAGAAAGAAAATGAATAAATAAACAGTTCAAAGCCTTGAGTGTCCAAAAATATTGCAGTATCTTGATTTGAATAATCGAAAATTGCGACACTCTATTTGGGTACATTTCATCACATTGAAGCTTTGCATGCAAATCCAAACCCTGCTATTCCCTCCAAATCCTTGGAATATTTTCCAATTATTATTATCGCAAATCTTTTTCTATTTTGTTGGTTAAAAGAAAAGAACAAGCCTACTTTTTATTTACAAATAAAATAAACATTTATTTTATGCAAAAAAATGAACTATACACCAAATAGAATAGGAGAATTGTGTTTCCACATATTTGCAATTACTAAAAATCCCTTGATTTTCTTCTTTTATTTAACTGCAGAAGCACGNTTGCGACACTCTATTTGGGTACATTTCATCACATTGAAAGCTTTGCATGCAAATCCAAACCCTGCTATTCCCTCCAAATCCTTGGAATATTTTCCAATTATTATTATCGCAAATCTTTTTCTATTTTGTTGGTTAAAAGAAAAGAACAAGCCTACTTTTTATTTACAAATAAAATAAACATTTATTTTATGCAAAAAAATGAACTATACACCAAATAGAATAGGAGAATTGTGTTTCCACATATTTGCAATTACTAAAAATCCCTTGATTTTCTTCTTTTATTTAACTGCAGAAGCACGAGAGATACTTACACAGGATGCAGATCTATTTCAGGACATGTTAAGCTGTGTTTCTGTTAGTCTTAGCTGGAAATACTGGAAATCTAAGTCAAAACAGCAAGACCCCTGCTCCAATATTTTACTGGGAATCTTAGTTAGAACTTAATGCCATCATCCCAAATGAGAGCATTTTAGTGGACTTTTGTTTCTACTTAAACTCCAAAAAAGAGCCATGGATAAGCTTAGTCTGAGTTCTGTCGATATTTGAGTTTGCCAGAGGGTTTGTTCGAATTACATCTTTGGTCTAGATCTGGTTTTTTCCATGTCTGATCACAAAAGCAAGGAAACTATCACAGGGAAATTGTAAGAAAGAGGAGAAGAGCCTCACTGCTAGCATCTAGCCAGGCTCTTTGGTTCTTCACACAAGCTGCTCTCCATAGTCCCCCTCAGCCTAATCCTTTATTTCACATCCCTTTTCCTTTAGTTTTTGCCATGATATAAAGCCCTGCTGACACAAAGCACTCTGAAGAACCAGAGAACACTTCTGAACATCCTCAGAGATGCCCAAATACAGGGAAAAGAGCCCAAAAGACATGGGCTGGAGGGGGCAGTGGCACAGTGGAGCCTGACACATCCCTCAGAGATGGGATGAGTGACATGAGTACATTGGGGTGGGGAGCTCCAGAGGCTCTCATTGCCTGGCCCAGCTTGTTTGACAGTACTTAATTTTTAACATGTGGAAATTTCTGAAATATGCATCTTGAAATATCTGCTTAGCTTGCCTAGAAAGCTTTAATAATTAATGGAAATTCAGACTTGAGGTATAGTAATGATTTATATGGGGAGCTGTCTTTACACAATCTGCTCTCAAAGCTTTCTAGAGTATTACTCTTAGTGTCTAATTAACTTCCGAGGAGTGATACTGCTCCTTTCACTACACTGATTGATCAAGGGCTTAACTGCAAGTCATATTTTCCAAGTGATTCCCCAGTGTCTTCTCAGCTCTTATGAGTTCTTGCTGAGGAAAAGAACTGTCTTGGACACCAAGAACTACTTTCAAGTTTTCAGATACTACATCTTTTACGTCAGGCAGTTCCTGTTGCTGTTTAGCCCCTGGAGCCATTGCACAGAAATTTCTAGTCCTTAGATATGGCTTTGAGTGATTTTTCTTCTCCCCAGTAGCAGCCCTTCATAGCATATCTCTTAGAGCATGTTCCTTTCACTGTTTTGAGACTTGTGATGGTAAAGATTACAGTAAAATACACTAAAAATTCAAGTAACTAATAATGATTTAAAGCTAAGTTGTGGTGCTGCATGTCCCAGCTACACCTAAGGACCTTGAAAGACAGAATCACTCCCCTTTTTAACCATTTGTATGCTGAGGGATCTATGTAAATCCCCTATAGAGACCTCAGCATGATCATAATTAGTACCATGTATATTTTCAGGCTGTTGAGTACATAATTTGTTTAAATTAAAACTCTGAGAATAAAAAGAAAAGCTGACAGGACAGTGAACAGGGAAGGTCTTATGAATTTCAGGGTCTGTTCTTCTGTCAGTACATTTGCTGTCCCAAGTAATACAAACCCTTGGAGATCCATGGATATGGGAAATACAAAGTGCAGACAGCTCTTTGACTGATTTTCCTTTTAAGAAAAGATCAGGTCCCTTTGCAGAATAATTTTTAGGGTCACCAGAGGACGGTGGGGAAAAAAATTTGCATTTTCTCAGTAGTTAATTATCTGTTTAAGACCTTGTTGTCCTACCACTTCCCTGTTCTTTGCTCATGATCTCAATGGATGTCTCAGTTCTTGGCACAAGTTGCCTTGTTATCCACAACCAATGTGTTTTTGTAACTATTTTCCTACCCATAGCTGCACTGACATTAGATATTGGCAGCTCATGGTCGGCTGATGCCAACCTGAGGAGAGGCAGTTCTTTCTGGGTCACAGACAGGCTGCCCTGACCCAAGAAATCACACTCCTGAAACCTCTTTTCATATATATATCAGGTTCTACAATCTGCTATTTTCTTAACCACTTCTCTCCCCATTTATGGTGATAAGTCTTGTCCATTAAAAGCTGTTCTTACAGCAGTATTGGGTGTGCCATGTGTCCCCAGGATAATTTGTTTAAGATCTATTTTGTCTTTTTAAAATTCTTTTCACAAAACCTGTCCCTTCACCTTGCACCTGAGGGCTGTGTGGTGATGGAACTGGCTTCAGAGATGGTGTGCTCAAGCTCATCTACAACTGAGAGCCACCAGCTTGAGAGGATCTACATTCTTGAGATCCAAATATTCCTCTGCAAGGATTAATGGCCCCACCTTTTAAGAAATTAGCTATACCTCCATTTCCTCTTTCCATCCAAACAGCATTTCTGGTACTAATAACACAGCCAGAGCAAAAGAGGAGATAAAAGCTCTGGTGGCAGAGTTCCATGTGTGAAAGAAGGTGTCATAAAGTCTTGGAGGGCTCATCCAAAGTTTGTACCAAAATTAATGACTGGCTTTGTCATTTACATCACTCCGGAACCCCAATGTATTTATTGGGAAATTTCATCAAGCAAAAGCAAGTCTGAGAGCCTTGCATTGGAACTTCTTGGAGTGTTTTGTTTCTCTGGAGCTGGAATGAGGATACTTAGTGTATCTTCATCAGTTACAAGCTGGTAACTGAATTCCGGCACTTCATGAATTTTTTTTTCTCTTTCTTGTATGGAATTAAGCTGTTCAATTTTTTGCTCACTCTGTTCAGGTGTAAGTGAGTTTGAGAGCTGCTTTGACAAATGCTTTATGCTGGAATTCCCCAAGGAGAGCTACAAGGGGGCAGATGAGCATTGTTGGTCCAGCATTTCTATCAAACTGAAGCAGTATGACTTGAACCAAATTATATTAGAGATACTATGATCATACGTCAACTAGATTCTGATATACTTTACCAATAGGAGGGAATGCACATAAAGCATCTAATGAAGAAATTATGATCTTGTCCAATCAGTTGTCTTATTTAAAACAACTTGAAAATATATAATTCTGAAATCTGGATGTTGACTTTTCATTCTCCTGTTTGTACTATTATTTTCAGAACAAAGCATTTTGTCATGAAAAAAAGTGCTTGGTACAGATGGAATATAAATATAAGTCATTGTAAATGATAATGCTTTGTCCAAACAGGAAAATGTAACACTGTGATTGTCCATTGCTTTGTGCTGGTCTAGTACTGCTCCTAAAGAAGGATAAACCTAGTGTTAAATTTTTTGCTGTTTTTTTAAGGCTAATCTCTCTAATCTCTTGTGAAAATCTCACCTCAAATCAGTTTCACGATTAGTGAAACATACTCAGAGAATTGTAGGTATGGTTCTTATATGTCATGTCTTAGAAGCATTGGTAAAAACCCTTTAAATGTCCTAAAGCAAAAGTTTCCAAAATATGGCACGGCAGCAATGACAAATAGTTTAGTACATCCCTATTTCTGTTTCTGGTGCTGCTTTCAAGTTCTGAGCAGCTACTGATAAAAAATTTGTGGCCTCTGTGCAAAAATAAGTGGGGTTTGTGTAACAGAAAGTGTTAAATCCTGTAAGAAACTGATGTCTCAACAAAAATACCTGTATCTCCTCCTAAGATGTCTTGTTTATCAGCCTGCCTCCCTCCTTGTGGTACAGGGTAGAACTGCCTTGGCTTAAAAACAAAAAAGGTGGGTGGAAAACCCTTGCAAATGAAGGCACACAGTTGTCTTAGTGCACTTATGAATCACTTTGAAAAGCTCACATTCCTATTACAGCAATTTTAATAACAAAACACGTTGCCCAGACAGCCTGATGTTAAATGTGTGCATCTCTTTAGAGAAGAAGGGCTGCAGACAGCAACATTTAAATTGTGGGGCTTCTCCAGGGTGAAGCTGCACAAGAGCTGATCAGTAAAGCAAGAAATCACTGCTGTAGTGTGTGCAAGGGAAGGAGGTAATAGGGATGCTTCTACCTGAGGAAAAGGGCAAGTCCTCTCACAGATAAAGGAAGAGAGAGCTGTAAGAGGAGAAAACCATATAAGGAAAGATTAGAATTTTTTAAAATGTGGAAAATTATTTAACATTGAAGTTGTATCTCAAGCCAGTCCTGTCTATCCCAAGACCACTGCACGTTTGTAACCTCAACTTTGCAGACCACACTGTTTCTCCTAGATAACAGGGATATGCAGATAGTAAGAGGCACAAAAATAAATTAGAAAAGGATTTCTTTAATAATGTATTTGTATTTCTAATAATGTATTTGGACATGATTATCATAATGAATCTTGTAAAAGGAATTTACTGTTTCCCCTTTTATATGATGTATTTCTGACCTTCACCTGCTTGATATGCGATTCCTATTCAGTGAAGGTGCCCATAATAGAGGGGCAAGAAGGATGATCAGAGTTCAAACAATAGGGTAAGAAATGCAGAGTAGAGGGAAAAAGCTTCCATTTTCCCATAAGCTGGGGCATAGAAGATACTGCAGCCTCAGCTCTACAGTATCTTATGAACAAACAAATTATGCATGAGTTTGCTCAGGGGACTACTCAGCTACTCAACAATAATGGGTAATTGCCCTCACAAACTTATCCTCATATCACTCATACACACCAACACTTATACTGAAAAGAAAAGACGCGAAGAACAAATTTCAATATAAAACACATTATTATTATGAAAATGACACATTTCCATTTAACCCTTTTCTAACAAAAAGAACTCGCTGCGTTTCAAAGAAAATGGGGCTGGGGAATTTTAAACGTTAGTCTCAGTATTTTCCCTTGGAAGGCACACTCAAGATTGTTTTACTTGGCACATTCTGTACTCTTCATTGTAGCAAAGGCTTGCGGGTATCTAATGACACAATCACAGAATGCCATAGAAATTTGGAACAAAATCCCCATCTTCGATACAATTCAGCAGATTCACGCCATATGGAAATCCTGCTGTTTAATGTAACACCATTAAAAGCCACATATTGCTAAATTCATCTCTCAAAGATTTTTGCAAAAGTTGCAGGAACAATATTATTTCTGAGTTTTTAACCTTTATTCAGCCTCCAGCATTCTTAGGAGTCAAACATGTGTTTCATAACTGGAAACCCAACTACTTCATGTGCTGGTGATATTTTGATTTCTCAAACATACATAGTAGTATAATGGTCTTGTCTCCTTCATAAAGAACTAGTAAGTTACAACTTGATCAATAACTGGGAAAGAGATGAACCATAGATAGCATTCAGGGTCCTAAAACATAGATTAATTTGAATTTATTCTCTGCATCTTCACCCTGAGCATCTTACTCATTTCTTTTCTTTGTCATATACTTTCAGTTCTAAGTGGCAAGTTCCCTGGGTCTGAGATTGTGTGTTAACATTTTGAATTGCAAATCTCTTTGGTATTTCTGGACTGCAAATAAAATCATTGATAAAGCTATTTGCTGCACAGCCACCCGTTTGTATTTTCAGTCCACTGCTTTAGGAAAATCTTCTCCTGAAGGCAGTGCTAAGGACATGGAATTTGAGTAGAAGAAGGTGGTTCTGTCTGCTATGTAGATGCTTTACCAAAGATTTAGCCAACACTTTCAATGTCTGCATAGATCTCACATCTTCTTACTGGACTGGTCATAGGTGCAAGGATTCCCCAACTTTATCTGCTTGCAGGAATTGCATCAGAAAGGGTACAGGATATGGTAAAGAATCCATCCCCTTTTTACACAGTGTTTTCCCACAATCCTGCTGAAATCTGAAGCAGTTTTTTTATCCAATACTGAGAGTGTGACTAGAGAGAGACATCATGAAAATGGAGTATGGTGCAGTTTGCCATGTTAAAAGGAGTATCTTAAACTCAGAAGTACCTCGTGTAAGATGTGTGTACCAGGAATCTCAGAGGCACTTGGGAAGAGTCCTACACAGGCTGTAAGCTGCCTTTTCAATCTGAACTCATTCCAGGTGTATCTACTTCCTGTTCATCACAAGAGTCAGCATCTCCAGGAGTGGCAGGCTCAGCCACACTCTCAAAGAGCCAACATTTCCAGATGCTGAGCCCTCCTGAACATACGGTGACCACAGGTGTCTAGAGAAGGGTCAACATCCTTCTGAAAATATCATTCAGGGAGGATCCAAAATCTCTTCCAAGTCAGCAAGAATAATGGCAGGTGACTAAGAGCCTGAAATTGTGTCACAGATGAGCAAGATGAACTGGGTCCAACACTTCAGGAGATGACAGAGGAGCTTAGAGAGGCGGAGAGAGAGGACCTAAACTAGGAAGAGAGAGGAAACATGGGTAGCTGTCTGTCTTTTGTCTGCAGATTCATGGTTTATGAGAATGTTGCCCTTGATATAGGTGGCCAAACTTCTGGTAAGTTTTCAGAAGTTGTTGGCAGCTCTGTAAGTCCAAGATTTCCACTCCAGAATAGCAACAAGATAATTACTCTTACTTTGTCAATAGAAGCAAAGCAGGTTTTACACCTCTTTAGGGAAAACTAGCAAAGCAGCAAAGAGTTGTAAAGGAAGGAATAGCTCTTTTAATAAGATCAAAACACACTGAGTAAGAAATTAGCTGGGTGAGAGAGAAGCACCAGTCCTAGGAACATTCCCAGATTATGGCTGGTGCATTTCCAGCAAGTAACGATGTGTCTCTATAGTGGGAACCAGTGAAACTGCATTTGAGGGCTCTGATGACATTTGTATGTCCCTAATATATTTATAACTTAGGACAGAGTACCTGTGTGTATGGCTCTCATTTTTTTTCCTAGTAGATATGCAGAGATTTAAACAGGTGAAAATGTGTCTACAAAGGACCATAAAGAAGAAAAGGAGTTATAAGGTAATGCAGCAAGAGCGCTGGTGCATGGTTATTGAAAGTAAAAATGGTTAACATGTGGAAAGAGGTATATAAATGACTGCAAGCCACTTTTTCAAATGTCTTTCCCTGTTGCTCTCAGCAATATCACTGAATGTGATCAAATCGTTTTTCCGCTCCTTTGGCACGGTACCTTCCCCAAGTTAACAACCACCTTAAAAAGAGGGCACAGGGGCCACGGCAGATAATGCACGTTCTGTTGTGTGACTCTCAAATGCTTTTAGGGCTCCTCGTGTGGGAGATTAAAGCCACTCACCACTGGTTTGCCTCTGCTCCCACTGGTGTGGGTGTGAGCTCCCCAGGGGCTGTGCACAGCCCCCAGCCCTGCTGCTGTGGAGGCTGCAGGATGAGGCCCTTGGCTGCAGGTTTGGTAGCACCCGGCCTCTGTCACATCCCCATGTGTAAGCACTGGTTTAGTTTTAATTTATTTTTAAGAACACAAAGATCCATGATTTAAATATTGTGAAATCCTGTATATATTTTGGCTCAGTCAGTCATATGCCTGTTTACTCACAGATTCCCCAAAATCTGCATTTCCTCAGGCATTCATGTCTTTCAGATTCTTTATGCTGCTTTTTCTGCCTCAGTTATTTCTTAACACCATGTTGCCTGCTTTCCCTTCGATCCAGTAGAATGTGGCCTTTCTGGAAAGGCTTGGGTTTATCACACGTGGTCAAGTGACCAGTGCTTGATTCCTTCACTGAACAGCCAACAACTTTTTGTCAAGGTGGGAAACACCTTTCTGCCCCCTGCTTGCATCCATCCTTCTCTATACAAAAATTAATTAATAAATCTTATTGTGAGCAACACCATAACCACAAGACAAAGGAGCCCTGTTGGGTATCTGGCTACAGAGGAGCAATGTCTGCTGTGTTCTCCCAGGAGCAGGGCCAGAGCTTTTTCACATTCTGGACAAAAAGTGTTTAACTGAAATATGTGTTTAAATTTAAAAGGTGATTGTGAAATGCCTCCTTCCTTGGGTCTTCGTGTAGGGCAGATTTAGGTACCTGGGTCTCAGTCTCTTTGCACCTTCATTTCCTCACTGCAAAATGGGAAAATCTCTTCCATTTCTTTCTCTTCAAAGGTGCCATCCCAGGGGTGAGGCCATGTGCTTGTGCTGCACCCCATGTAACGGGATTCTGCTTTGGGTTGGAACATCTTGATGTTAATAAATCAAATTAAGAAGGTTGAAGGCTTTTGTTTCCCTGGGCAACACGAGCTGCAGGAACAAGCACACCTGCAAACTTCAGTAAATGTGGTCTTTGCTGTCATTGAGAAATCTGTCATTGAATTCCCCTTTCCCTCTCTTACCAGAAAGAGTTTTATTTTAGTAAAAGTTTAGGGTACTTGCATTATCAAAGAGTTTGCAATCCTGATTAGAAAATCTATTTAACCTGGTGTCAATTGGCCTCCTTGATGTGAAAATACACCCAAATCCTGGGAGAGAGGGCAGGCAGTGCCCCAGTCAAGCTTTCCTCAGGAATAACTAGTTTAAGAAGAAGCAAACAAAAGCAAAGGCATGACAAACAGTCAAAAAATGAAGGGAATGTCTCAGTGGAGCATTGAAGGGAATAGATACTCATGCTGGTGATGAGATTTTGTTTTAATCATAGTGATAAACCTTTTAATTTTGGTGCGCAGTAACAGCGGTTTTAAAAATGAAATAAAGGGTTTGTGACTAGCAAGAATCCTTGGTGTTGCTTCCAGAGCATTGCTTGGGCTGTTATTAAAGCCCTGCCAATGGTTTCAAGTGGAACAGCTAATGTTTCAAGTGTTCATAAATAATTGTTTAATGTTCCAAGCACTTTAGGAGCAGGTTTTAAAAACTAGCCTTGCACTGATTATTTCCACTACTGTAAAAACATTCTTTTGACAGTAGCTTTGCCTGCTGCTTATAAAAAGGAGACAAGAAAACAACCACTGTCCTTTGTGAGCTGGTAGAGGAATGCACCCAGTGATGAACCTGTAAAATAAAGTAAAACTAGTACATATTCTCTCCAAAATTAGTCAAAATTTGGAATAACTGTGGTGTTGCAAGACCAGGGCCACATCCATGGCTGGTATTTGAGGGGTGATGATGGCCCACCTCTCTGCTTCTGTGGGTGCAGGAGGGGTGTGGGTGTCCCTCCCTGTGGCCACTGTATCCCAGAGATATTGTGAACACAATTTACCTATCCCTGTAGGTGACACTTTAAAGCAGGTTTAGAGGTGAGGTCTTGTTGTTGTTTCCAAAAAATCCTTAGTGCCTTCAAACACAACCCGAGCAGAACCAAGGACTGGGCTTGGTTGACTAAAGAAAAAATGATGTAACAGAACCACAGGGCCAGAAACCTGGGCAGGGGAAAGTTTGGGAAGAGGTGGAAGTTTTTTGTTGAGGTTGTACCCAAGCCAGGACAGCTCATCACAGGAGAAATCCTGGCTCTGCTCTGCTTCCCAGGGTGAGAAAGGGGAGCAGGATCTGGCCTTGGAGAACAGGAGATCCAAAAGCATCCCTGCTGTCACTCCCATGCTCTAAAGGTTTGACAGCAGGAGGAAATTGTGGTCGTGAGAGAGTAAAATGTCCAACTTAAAGTGAGCATCTTGGTCATGTTTGCACTCTTAATTCATTGGTTGCTCAAACCAAGATTTTTTTAAACAACTTTTTAATTTATTTTCTTTTCATGCTGGAGCAAGGAGTAAAGAATTTTCAAAAGCAATCATCCTATTGAAGTGAGTGGGTTGGAATACACATTGACTCCTAACTATGCTGAAAATTCCCAGTAGTTTAGATTTAGATCAACTTTCAGCTTGATCCCTGTAACTTCCTAGGAGTAGTCTGAATGCTGTTCCCTAACATAGATATTTTAATGTTATTTTGTTGTGTATGTCACATTCTTTTCTGATGGCTAAAATTCTGTTTCAAATATGATTTTTCCTTAAAAAAGAGAAACATTTCCTTAAAAGGATCCAAGCAATTATAAATATATATGCACACACAAATTTTAAGGAATTAGAAGTTTTAATTTAGTAAGAAGGATTAAGAAATTGTGCGCTTACATATATTTTAAAAGCACTTCGGTATTTAATATATATTTATAAAGATATATATATATATAAAGATATATATAAAGATTTATATATATTTATACAGATATTTATAAATATCTGTAGAAGACATCCACGTGTAAACTTATGAAGGGTACAAACCTCAAGCTTTCCGTGAATTAATGTTCTCAAGACTGAGCCCTAGGTCTTAGCCCTCCTGTGAGGATTTAGCCACCAGTTCTTCCACTGCAAAGACACATTCCCCTTTGTTTGATGTTATAATTTGAAGATAAAAATCACGACTTTATTTGTGCTGTTTGTTAGAACGCGGTAAGACTGGAGGCTTGTGCAAACATCAGTTACCACTCTGGTGGTCACNAGTTACCACTCGGGTGGTCACTTTTTCGGGATTTTTTTTTTTTTTTTTTTTCCCTGTAGCAAACATGTGTTTTAAAAATCTCACCATGTGTTTTAAAAATCTCACCATCTATTTGGGCAGTGCAGTGCATCTTCTTCGGGTGGAGAGAGCTGGGTGAGGAGGCAGCGAGCTGCCCTGCCAGGGATGCGCGTGTCGGGAAAGAAGGGGAAAACTGGAGAGGGGGGGGATAGGGAAAAAAAAAAAAAAAAGAAAGGGTTTTGAGGCCAATTGTTTGATCTGAGGAATACCTGGAGCCAGTACCCCTGCTCGGCTGGGATTATTCCTGCTTGGCTGCCCTCTGCCGGCACCGCCGCACGGTGCAAAGCGGGAGCGGCTCCGCGGGGCCGAGCAGCCGGAGCCCGCGGACCGCGCACGGCAGCGCTGGGCAGAAAACAGCCCGGTGGTATGGAGTGAGAGCATCGCTCTAATTAACCCCAAAAATATCCCCACCGCTAGATGAGGTGAGGAAAGAGCACAGGGATGGATTTAACTCCTGAGCCGCATACGGCTGAGGCGAGGGGGCAGTTTATGACTCAACACAATAGGATTTCTGCTTGTAA
>VZTT01054151.1:17641-28513 GCA_013400855.1 Buphagus erythrorhynchus | reverse complement strand
GTTTGTTCTCATTTATTTGATCACTGTGAGGCCCACCCATAGGTGGAAGTTTATCAGATCTTATTTCAGAGTCAGGGTACATTGGTTAGCACAGTGGTTAAAATATAAACAACAGTAGGAGGCTTTTTAAATAGAAGTTGACCCTTGAAATTGGGTTTACTGTAAGTTCCGAAAAAGTTCCCCACAAAAGAAATTGCAAACAATGTCAGAACACAGAGCACAATTTTTCAAATAAATTCCTTTAAACATAAATTCTCTAAATTTCAGAATCAGGAAACATCAGGAAACAGACACTGAGATATCACTTACTTGCTAAGAGGAAAGAACCAAAGAAAATATTTTGTTATCTTTAAATATCTTCAAAGGAAGGGAAAATTTCAAAAGGCATCTCTAAGGCATTGCACATCCACAAGACCGGGATGAGCATGAAGTAAAGGAGTTCATGTAATTGTTCCAAAGAGTAATGCCATGACATAGAGTCATGAGTAGAGGGAAATAAGGAAGGTATTTTTACTTTCTCTTCAAATACCACCAGAAAAAGTAACAAAAGTAAGATGTACATAGCCCTGATCCACAGAGCCAGAGGGAACTCTGGGCAGCAATTCCAGATGGATAATGTGGATGCCTTCTAAGAGCAGGTGCTGCTGAAAGTAAGGTAGGGAGGAGTTTGGAAGGAGGAAAGGTAGTCAAGTTAAAAATAAAATTCTGTCCTTGCTCTGCACATGAAAGAACACAGAGGGCAGAAGATCCGGTAGATAAACTCATCTCTGTGATTTCTGGCCACAGATGCTAATCTGGATCCAAGGTAAGGAAAATTAAAATAAGGAGATACAGAGAAGATGTTTTTCCAGTAGTGAAAGCTTCTGTCTCTAAAATGTTCATTTGTTCTGGCTGCTGCCAAATGTAAGAAACCAGCAGAAGAAAATCAGGCAAATGAGAAGCTAGAAGTGAGCAAATGGAGTGTCATGTTTATAGCAGAGAGATCGAAATAAGTAATAAGTGAGGTTTCTGCATTGCTGAAAAAGTACCTGGAAATACAGGGACTGTGCAATTGCCTTTAACACAGGTGTGGAGAGCATTAAAACCATAGAGAATCTGACAGCCAGCACACAGCACACATTGTGCTACAAGACTTTGCACATGAGGGACAACTGCATCATGTTACTGGTAGACAAGAGGGTAAAATCATTCTTCATTTCCTAGACAGAGAACATCAGAGAAACCACAGCTAAGTTAAAGCATTGTGGACAGCAGAGGGATTGTGCAGCTTTCAGTCCTGCTTGAGTATCCCAGCACATAACATCGAGCACTAGCACTGCTTTGGGAAGTAGTTCAGCAAAACTGTGATGATCACTGTAGCCTGCTCCACGTTTGTGTCAGGGAGAGCACATGTCCTGCACCCAAACTTGTCTTCCTTGATTTTGTTATTCTCCTGCTGTATTGCTGTAACCACCCGGCCTAAAGAGTGCTACCCACTCTTTACATGTGGGGCTGCAAAACACTGAGAAGCAGCACGTAACAGGAGCCCATATGTCTGATTTTCTTTTGAGTTCTGTTCTTCTTGAACGAGTCTGTAAGAAAGTGAGAATCTTTTTGTATTCAGGCTCCTCAAAGACTGGTGCACTCCAGGTCATTGCTGCACTTCTTTGTGTTCAGCAGGCGAGCAGCTCCTGTCTCTGCTCCTCCGAGTCACAGGACTCAGCTGTGAGCTGAGTTCTAGAGCCCATGCAGAGGGAGGGTTGTTGAACTCTTATCAGTATTTTCTCTGACACCTAATGGTGCAACTTAACCCTTTAACCACTCTGTTCAAAATGTTGAGAGTTACTGGGGAGTCCTTGGATGAGGGTAAGGGCAATTTGGCAGCAGAATGTGGAAGAGAAAATGAGGAAAAGCACCATAATGTTTATTCCACCTCTGGTTAGAAAAGCAGAGCAGAGACTGCATGGAGAAATTTTGCATTTTACCCAACAGTTGTCCAAGTGCTTCCAAAGACTCCTGCAAATGCCTGCTGTTTGTAAGGTGCTGTTCTGTTCTTTTTCTACACACTTAGGCAGTTTTATACAATGATCAGTGCTGCGGTGTTTTGCTAACTGATGGTTCCAGCTAGTGATGAAATCAACTGTCTAGAAATGTCACTGAAATAAAACGAATGCTTATAGTTCCTTACGTCTAGGACAGTTTCAGAAAAGAGGGACAAGCCACCTCCATTTTCCACATAAAGTATATATTGAAATTTCCAAGTGCATTTTCTGCTTGTCACTTACATGTAGGTTTATTTCCATGCTTATTCTTGTCTCATCAGCTTGCATAAAGGAGGGATGTTCTAACCAGTTTAATCTTATTGAAAGTAAGTGTTAAAAGGGTAAGGCAGAAAATGATGTTAATATTCCATTCAGGGCTGTTTGGAATGGGATCAGTTCAAGACACTTGAGTCAGAGAGATTTTCAAAAATATGTCAGCAAGGTGAGAATATTACCTTCAGGTTTAGTTTAACGTTTTGACAAATTGCATGTGCGTGTGTGGGCATGCATATGTCTGAGTGTGCTTATGTGTGCGAATACAACCTACTATAACATCTTTGTTTACAAACAGCTAATACAAGTGTTAATGACAGTTCCAGTTTAATAGATGTTGTATAAAAANTATCATTTCCTCCTATTATATTTTAATTGAAAGTAAATTTCTGAAAGATATGCCATTTACATGAGCTGTGGTCCCAAAGACTGTAGCATACCATGTTCTATTTTTGGCATAGAAAGTGCAGAAATATGAGTCATCACAAACAGTGAAGTAGAAGGTGGATGAAAGTGGGGTAAAAATTTAAACAGATGATGCTGTCAGCAACTGGAATGATCTTAATAACTTTTTCCAAACTTGTTTTTCAACCTTTGCAACACCTTCCCTATTTACAAACTACCCATTAGTCTTCTGACATCTTGTGTAAGATCCCTTATTGAAAAAAAAATGCTTTTCTAGCATTTAGAAAGCTGTGGAGAGTTGCAGTTGTCTACAGGGTTAAGATACAGGAGAACAAAAAAATCCAGTGATACTACATTTGAAAATGTGACAGAATAAGGACATACAGATCACCAAAGCAGACCCAGACAGATGGAATGAGGAGGATGGTACTTGTGTGCCAAGGATGCAGAGTGCCATCCGATGACAAAGTGCTAGTGTTATCATCAGAATCAGGGTCCAAGTTCCTACATTCTATGAAAATATATTGGCATAGTCCTAGTAGTAATGACACAATCCTAGTATTCAACTGTCAATATGAAAAAAGTTTTATTATTTAGGCACATCAAAGACTGGAAAATACAGGAAATCTTGCCAGAAGTATCACCTGAATAAGTGCCTGAATTAGAACAGATGACTGATAGTAGAACAAGAATTCCCATACTGCTAGAGAACAGGTAAAACTGCAACTGTTTTCTCAGCTGGAGAAAATAATGCAAGATATCCAGACTGTATTCTCACAAAAGCCAAAAAAAAAAAAATCCCAAGTCACAAAATGACACATAGAAAAGACTCAAATAACTGTGGAATCAAGTCAAAGAAGATTCACAGAATATTGCAAAGTGAAGGTCTGACAGTCTTTAGCTCCTGAGAACATTCTATAGCAAGAGGATGGGCTGTAAATGAGTCACACAGATTTCTGGGCAAGAAACCTGATTTCCAAATGCGATGCTTAATAACATGAAAATTGTTATTATGTCTGTCCTGCTGTGATCTGTGCCTTACAGGACGACTGTGCAAGGCCTCTGCAGGCAACAGCATCACCTAGGGGGGCAGATCCCCAGCAGGCACAGTTCAGCATCTGCCAGCAGAAGACAGTATCAAATACCAGAAATTTCCATTAGTGCCCACAGGACCTGTAGAATGTCTCACAGGAACCAAAAGCAACAGGAACAATTTTTGGGTCTGGCCAGTTATTACATAGAATCAGTGCCAATGTTTTTTTAAAGAGCAGCACTACTGGCAGAGCTTTGCAAGCCAACAGTGCATGGGGGATAGAAAGCAAGTGACAGATGGCAGCAAGCCTTTTATGTGCTCTGGGAAATGTTGTGCTCAACATGTTCTGAAAGCATCCACATTTACTGAGCATGAAGCTCAAGAAAAGCCTTTGGGGCTGTAGTACAACAGGAGAACTAGGGAGAGACACTATACCTGAGGAAGGAGAGCTGGTTTTGAGTTCACATTCCAGGTTTTTCTCTGACCTTGTCTCATTGGTTGATTAGTGAGGTAACAGCAGGCTGTAGAAGTGGCTCTAGGCTGAAGCACGGTTCCTTGTAACAGCCTGTTCAGATGATCACACAGGAAAAAGTGGAGGAGAGCCACCACCATTTCCAGCAACCCTGGGTGAGACTACAGGGGTCTGTGGTAGTGTGAGAAACTCCACACTAAGGGCTACATGGTTTGAAAAGGTAGCCTGCTCCTATGGCTGTGGTGGGGATACAGAACTAAGGGCAGACTGAATGGGAGAGCAGGAGCTTGGAGACTGGAACAATATTCAGGACTTGGAAGAAATCCAAGAAAAAGGTGCTGTCAAGAAAGACTGTTATAGAAGAGCCATTCAAACAAAAGAAATTGATGAATGGATCAGAATGCCATAAATCATTGATGAAGATTATTAAGGAGTAAGCAGAGACTCCGCAAATATTTTATTTTTTTTTTAGCTGTAACTTTTTTAAAACTCCCAAAATGAGTTTTTGCAGAGCCTGATCTCCATAGGGTTCTTTATAGCAACAATAAAAAGCCTAAATAGTAGATACAGATTTATAATGTACTTCATATCAGGTGTTCAACAGGAAGACTTAAAAAATATAGATATTCTTGTTCAGATTTAGAGGTCCATTTCTGTTGATCAGGTGTACATTTCTTTCACATGTAGGTCAATACATATTATGTTTGGAAGTAGTATGGTTTTAAGTGATACACAGAAAATTAGAACAACGGCTAAAAATTCTGGAATTAGCTTTGGTTACAGACTGGGAGTCTAGGGGTCAGGTGTGTTTCTGTTGATTTTTGTTGCTGCTGGAACATGCCGCATGCAATTTCCTTTGGTCACTGCAGTACTGCTTGAAGGAGCAACCCAGACTTTCCTGACACTTCCAGTGGCAGTCCTTTTCCATTGCTCTGATTGGCATCCAGGCCCAATTCCACGGCTATGGGAGGCTTGACTAACCTGTGGGTGCTTCTTTCTCCATTTCCCTGCAGGAGAATTAGCTGCGATTTACATTGATCTGAACTCTTTCAAACATAAGGTGTTTTCCAGACAAGCAAGATTTTGTGAAACCAAGGTTGAATTTTCCCAAAATCTAGTTTATTTAGATATGGGATTCTGTCTCTGCTCCCCCTCCCATGTCAATTTTGTGACCAATCAGCATTATATAGCAGGACTCTCTTTCCCACTGTTTAAATGCAAAAATGGTGTGTTATTTTCCCATCCTAATAGACTTTAGAAGAAATCTAGCCTGTAGCATTTTTTTTGGCTCTGATCACCAGACGATAGGAAGTAGCTGCCACCATGTGGCAAGCTGAATAAAACAAAAAAAAGAAAAATTGCAAGGTAAGAGAGAAGAAAAAGGTGAGAGAAAAGCCAGTAATTACTATCTATGCTAGAGGAAAGTGCTTCTTAATAATGCTGATGATTTACACTAATGTTAGAGTGACTATTCTTATGTTTATTTTCATAACATCAATTTTGTCACTAAATGACATGAGAAGGGGAAGAAAGTACAGCAACCTCTGGAAGCTTTATGGTGAAACTCAGAGACAGCAACAGGTTTTGTTCTTTTTTTACTTTTTTTTCCGTATTCTATGGATGCACATACAAAGAAGAATCCTTGGCTTTCTTTTACAGGTGGAATATTAAAAAGGTGGGTCCGGCAAATGGGGTGGGAAGGGTGCCCCTTGCATATGGCTCAGCAAGGCCAAGTGTGGCTTGTGGGAGCTGGGACTGAATGAGGACAGAAACCAGCATCACTGCTGGAAGCTGCAGGGATGAGGAATTGCCTCCTGCTGCAGCAAAAGCCAGTGAAAGACAGCTGGGTATTCTCAGCCCTCAGCACAGGTGGAGTGAGAGCTGGGCAGCAGGACACCACAGGGTTGATTTTTAATGCTGGACTGTGAACAAGATTTGTGAACGTCATATTTGCAATAGAACAATTAAAGTATTCCCCAAGTTAAAAAATGGCCATTTGTTTGCTGGCAATAGTGATTCGTACTCAATAAGTCAGTGGAAGCAGGGAAAGAAGTGAACCTTAATAAAAGACTTAAGAATAAAATATCCCAGAGAGATAAATAATAATGTTCAAAAAGATAGGCTTGAAGACTTTGAAAGAAAGAGTTATAAGAACATATTAAAGGACTACAAACTAAAGTCTCCAAACAGACTTGATTAAAAAAACAACCCTTTAGAAGAAAGACATCTGATGAACCACATCAACAATTACATTCTGAAACAAACAAGTAAATTTCAAAGAATAAATATTTTTCTGGAAAAAAAAGTTTGTAGGAATTAATCTACAAATAAAATACTATTAACCACAGGATACAATAGGGATATTCAGGAGATCTGTTATTCTTTATTAAGGTTTATTGTATAGTTAAGAAACAGCACAAAAGGAAAATAATTTAATTAAAATATATGCAAAGATGCACTAACAGTACAAGGGGAACAACTGTATTTTGAACATTTAAAAAGCAACAATGCTGCACTTAGTTACATTTTAGCTCCGGTATGCAATGCTTCCAGAACACGTCACAATTACACTTAATGACATGTGCTATTACACTGCCATCATGTGGCAAAGTACCTGAAGTTTTCTGAGAACACAAGGGTTTTCCAAATGATAACCTGTTTTTAAAAAGACTTAGCATTCTTGTTCTGAGGACAGGAAAACATCAGTAGAGATTTAGCTACACCTCAGGAGATGTTGCTCAAGAGACACTAATACTGAAAACACAATAAAATTTTTCTTCAGAGGGTTCAAGAACTCATTGGCTGGACACACAGTTTGAACCTGTGGCTTCTGAAACCCAGTTTTCTGGCAGTGAAATAAAATGTGTTTACCTTCTTTTCCTCACGTTGCGAAATAAACAGACATTCTAGTACGTTGAACCTATTGAAATATGAGGGACCATTCATGTGATTCTCCTAACAACTTCAGCCCATTTAAAATGAAAAATAAAATTGCTTATTAAAAATTTAGGAGTCTTGCATTCCCTGTTAATACCAGATCCCTAGGATTGTGCTGCTTCATAATGCCAGCCTTGCTTCAAGTCTCTGCATTAATATGATGATTAAGACTTGATTTCCTTAAAATAGTTTGAAGTCCTAAACTGAAAACATGTTCAAAAAAGAAAGAAGAAACTAGGTTTCTTTAAATGTTTTGCTTAATTTTAATGTAAGATTTTTTTGCTTTTGGCCTACAAGTAAAAACTGTAGTAGACTGCGAAAAAATTTTCTGTATTACAGAATTTTAGCTTTGGGAGAACAACCACCCACAAGAAGTTGATAATACACAACAAAAATAAAATCTGTGGTCATAATTAGCCTTGTACCTACTCTGGAGAAAACCTTGAGAAGGTAAATGTGGCTCAACAAAGTCAATGAGGATAAAGAACATTCTTAAACTCTATTCTGAGAAAGGACTGTTTACCTGCCCCCATGAACTAAGGGCACACACTTCAGGACTAGGAGGCAAGTCAAGGACTGAACTAACAGGGAAATCTTTTCAGTTCAAAGACTTTCAAATCTCTGAGAAGCAGTCGCAGAAATTCAGATTGCCAGATAAACACATACAGGCATTTCTACTGCCAATATCCACATATTTGGGGCACATCAGCTTTCCAGCATAGTTAGTCCTTGTGACTTGCTTCCAAAGCACAAGAAATTTAGCATGCAAGATGCAATAATCTCAGGATGTGGAACATCTTGCACAATTGTTCTCTAATTATTAAAGAAATTGATTATTGACTATCAATATAATATATGTAAAATTCTTCTTTCACTCAAGCTTCAACTAATGTCAAACAATCAGATCATTAGCTCAGAATACCAAATACCAGAAGCCCGATTATATTTTACTATCAAGAGAAAATAACCCACAATTAAACAATTAACTTCTGCCAAAATATCACTGTACCTTTAGTGCTCTCGGAGTTATCCGGTCCCAGATCTTGTTTCTATTCTGTGCACTCGAGTGACACCTCGAGGCTGTCCCTGCATGTGACAGACTTTACCTTTTGTTGAAAGTTATGCTCTGACAAGAACCTTGATCCATTCTTCATCGTCCTGGAATTCCTGTGAGATTTTCTGAATGCATCTGGTACCTACAAACTGCTTACCTACCTATAATCTACAATTATAATCTACAATATGCCACCTTACTTCGTGTCCCTTTTCCACACATCCCAAATATAAGATAATGGAAAGCTTTCTCTTTACAAGCCTCTGCAACTGAAAAATCAGGTGAACACAGTCAGCACATGCTTTTGAAGCCACTGAAAAACTCCATGCATACATGTTCCATCTTTTTCAAAAGTCTTGCTTTTCTTCTTGTAGCAGAATAGCACTTGCACATTTGTCTCTGCTTACAAAAAGGATATGTTGTATTTGGAGTATGCTTTCCTTTCTTTGGTCTGTTCCACAGGCCATCAAAGTACAGACAAAACTCATCCTGTTATTTTGGGGGCTGTACAGGTTCCCCTGCATTCTTTAGGTGCTGCTTCAGACTTGCATTGCTTTTGCATAAATGAGTAAAGTCAAAATATTTTTTTTAAAATTTCACTGTCAGGAAATGGAAAAGAATATATTTGTGACATTGACACAGGAATACACATTGCAATATCTTTAGCTGTACTGAAAATGTGATTAGCAGCCTCAAGAACTGCTTAATATCAGCAGGTCATGTTTTGCACTGTGCAAAGTATATCAGAAGAACTGTAAGACACAGGATCTCGTAAGAAGTAACATGAGGCAAAAAAGTCTTCTTTATATGAGCATGTCAAACCTTGGCTTACAGTAGCTTTCTATATGGAACATTCTTAACTCTAACTAGTCCAGGATGAAAGTAACAAATTTAACAGAGACTTATTTGTTTTATCTATTATTTATGAGTAAGAACTGCAGTATTGTCATCTGTCTCTACCCCACATAAATCCAACTAAATAAGTCAGCTAAAGAGGTCAGATTTATTCTTCTCTGACATGGAAAATGGGCCTGACCCTACTACTTGCTTATAGATCTCAGATGGCACAAATACCTTGTGTTTGTCAAAGGTGTCATGGTCACAGAAATCTTAAAGACATTCTTTTGAAACAAGTATTCCTGGAAACCCAACGTAAGCTTTTGGTAGTAATAGAAAACCTGTTGATGTCTCATGCCAGGCTTGTTTAGAAGTCTTTATAGCCCATTACTGCTGGTCAAATTAGACAATATCAAATCTGCTTTTTATGTTAATCATTAAAAATGACTGGTTTTGAGTTTGCCATAACTGAGCCTCTCCACTGCCAGGAAGTTAGTTAGGAAGGAACATCTGGATTTCTGGTCCAATCTCTTGTTCAATGCAAGGCCAACCTGAAAGTGAGACCAGGTTGTTCAAGGTCATTATTTCATAGAGTTTGGAGTATCAAGAAGGACAGAGAGATAAAAGCATGGAGATATACTAAGGATAAAGAGAAGCACAAGAATGCAGAGGAGTTGTTTTTTGTTTGTGTTATGCCAGGGCAACCCAGGACACACCTGCCTTACAAAAAAAAAAAAAAAAAGAAATATCTCTACCTATGATTTGAGTGCATGCAAGCATTTGAGAAAGCAGAGGACAGGTAAGTACAAAAAGACATAGTAGTGTCTGTCACTAATAATGCATGAGGAACAGGGAAGCCAGGCTTCAGAAGGTGCATTCTTTTGGAAGCCAGTTTAACTCATTGACACAATTTGAGGGATGCAATGCTTGGGAACTATGTCACAAACTCAGGATCACAAGCATTTGCTCACCTCTAGTTGGTGCAAATTGCTGCCAACTGAAGGCTAATTTTACCCAACTTTACTTCGGAAAAATCTAACCATCAAAAACCTTGCACTGATTTCTCAAACCTTCTAGTGCATGAGGGACCTTTGACATCTAAGTTTTAATCCATTTTTACACAGAAGAAATGAATACACAGTTTTTCAATGAAAAATATGCTTAAGTTTATTAGGTAATTATGCCTAAGAAGGGGGGAAAAAAATCCCCCAAAACACTGCTCAAATCAGCTACTAAATCAGGCAACTAATGGAAGTTTCTCCAGTATCTGCATAGCTCGAGGACATCCATTTGTGCTGCTACTTGCAGAAAGCTTGTGTGCATTCCACACCCTTGTCACTTGCATTCCCAACACTTGTCACTTGCCCTCCTGAGCCCAACAGTGCCCATTACCCGGGGACTACATTCTTCCGCAAGCAACTTTTCCTAGTCGGAACTCTGAGAGCTAATATGTACTTCCGACACTTTTTTTTTAATGGACCATAAAGCACCCGTGGGAGGGCTCCCGTTTTTAATGCTTTTCACCGTCTTTTTAGTTTTTTTTCTGTTGTTTCCGTTTTGGTTTGTCTTTTTTTTTTTTGTTTTGTTTTGTTTTTTGTTTTTTTTTTTCCCTATCCCCGCGCTCCCCTGCGCGCCTGCGCCGCGCGCGCCGTTTCCTTGGAGCCGGGATTGTTTTTGGGCGGAACCACCCGCGCGGCGCTGCGGAGGGGGAGCGGGGGCAAGGAAGAGCCCACAGGCGGAGGGAAGGGGGGGAGGCGGGGCGGCCGCAGCCAGCCGCCGGGCCACGCCGCGGCCGCCACGGGAGAGGACGCGGCCGACGTGAGTGATGCCCGCGGCGGGG
>VZTT01054150.1:842-11012 GCA_013400855.1 Buphagus erythrorhynchus | reverse complement strand
GCTACACCCAAAATGAACAATGATCATGAGTTTTTCAGATAATTAGAAGTTTGGTCCATTTACATATCATGGGTTAATCCTCCAGTTACAGCTTTAGGTTATGAAGTCATATTACCCCCAGTTTGCTTTCCCCCAGCTCACTTTTGTTTATGCTTTTTGGGGCCTGAGATGGTCAGGTCTTCTTGAGTTTCAGGCCTGGGGGGATTGTTTCGTGTGAATAAAAGCTGACAAGCTATGGAGTTTTAGAGTTATACACTAAAGCAGTACAGGATGTGAAAAATATAAAAGCTAAATCCTGAGGCATCAGTGGGAGTGTGCCATGCTGCTACTTCTGAAAATATG
This sequence comes from Buphagus erythrorhynchus, assembly GCA_013400855.1. NCBI lineage: Eukaryota > Metazoa > Chordata > Aves > Passeriformes > Sturnidae > Buphagus > Buphagus erythrorhynchus. The sequence goes on along the minus strand of VZTT01054150.1, from coordinate 10,670 downwards.
GGCATTGATAACTTACACACTCAAAGCATTGCCCTTGAGGTTAATCTTTGGCTTTTCATCTAAGAAACATCACCTTTTTAACACCCACCATTTATTCTGCCCAACAGGAACCTCCAGAACTTTGTACTCCACCAACATGGCTTTATCATCCAGCCCAGGGATCTCAACTGTACAGCTTGTAAGGACAGTTGGCCACAGCACCACAAACCACTTAATCCCAGCCTTGTGCACGAGCAGCCCTCAGCCTCTCCCCATGAACAATTCCTGCCTGCCCAGCGCCGTGCACCTCAACAACGTCAGCGTTGTGTCTCCAGTCAATGTTCATATCAATACACGGACTTCAGCGCCCTCGCCAACAGCCTTAAAACTTGCCACAGTTGCTGCCAGCATGGACAGAGTGCCAAAGGTAACTCCCAGCAGTGCCATCAGCAGTATAGCAAGGTGAGTGGGGACAGGGCTGTGCTTGGAATCGTGGAATTGTTTGGGTTGGAATCGCCGCAATCAGAGTCCAGCCTGGGACTCTCTCTCCCCTCCCTGGGCAGTTCAGTGCTTGACAGCCTTTTCCAGGGAGAAATCTTCCTGATGTCCCACCTGACCCTCCCCTGGTGCAGCTTCAGCCTGTGTCCTCTCCATAGTCATGCCCAGCTCTGCACTAGAGGGAATCTGTTCCACCTCTGAGAGGCTTCTCAGCACCTTCAGCACGGCCATGGCAAACCACAAGAGCTGATTTTACAAATTAACCCCTCAAATAACTCACCCTGCCTTTAGGCACCAGTAATTTTGGTCAACTTCTACTGTGTTTGTATTTTAACCATTTCATTTGTTTGTACTGTCTTTGTATTTTAACCATTTCATTTGTCCCTTCTCATGCAGCATTTTCAGGTAGTTGTGTCAAGCACTCCTCATGTTCCCTCTAAATCATTGTGTACCAATATTGTAAGGTACAGGCTGGCACATATATTTTTATGTTTACATATGGATATATGTGTTACATATTTATGTAAAACACAAACCAGAAAAGTGACAACCCGTATCTTGCATATAAAATCATAATTCATAATCGTTTAGGTTGGAAAAGACCTTTAAAACCTTCAAGTCCAACCGTTAAGGTATTTATTCACATTAAACAGCAGCACTGTTATTTCAGGATACTTTGATGATGTTTCACAGGAGTGGCAGGAGCTTTGCAGTTGGCAAATTTTTCTGAAAATGGAAATACTTGGGCTTTGTTTGAAGTCTCTCCTGGATTATATGGTGTTTCAAAAAACAAAGTCATGTTTGTGAATTGGAAAAGTAAAAAATGGGCATTAGTAAACGAGTGAAAAATTACTGCTAAAGCAGAATGGGCAGGGAATTACAACACTTGGTGCATTAAGAGAATAACTAATCTTGAGTTATCATAGCTTGACTTTGTTCCTTCAGAAGATATTTTAGGGATTTAATCCATAATGTAGGTTGGAATGGACAGCTAAGTGCAGTAATTTTGCAGAAGGAACTGCATTGTTGAATAACAGCAGTTGTTGAATAACAGCAGCTGTTGAATAACAGCAGTTGTTGAATGCCAGTATTTACTTCCAAATAAGGTTTGCAGTGTGTGTGTGAAGGTTCCTGCCTTCTGCAGGTAACAGCTGTGTGCAAATATGAAAGAACTGAGTAAAATAAAACTGTGAGGAAATGTGACTGTGGGATTTTCCTTCCCTTGCAGAGAGAACCATGAACCAGAGCGCCTGGGCTTGAACGGCATCGCAGAGACCACAGTGGCCATGGAGGTGACATAACCTCCACCAGTGTCCCCAGCTGTGGTGTGCTCCTGGAGGAGCGTGGTGTGCTCCTTCCTGTTCCAGCTGAATGCAAACACAGCACTCTGTGGCTCACACAGAGCTCAGACAGACCTGAATGGACTCGGATTATATCGTGTATTAAGTCGATATATAGTGTAAATTTTGTAAAATTGGGAAAATCACTACCTTGTAAAATAGTTTATTTGTATCATCAATATTATTTCTGTTACTTGAATAGTAGATATTCATCATCATGCTTTTGCACTTGAATTTGCAACTGAATGGATTAAAAAATAATTCTTTAATGGGATCATGAGCATGACATGGGATCCTGCATCACTTGTTTAAACTATTTATTTTGCCATGTTTACATTTTGTATCTTGTACAAATAAATGCAACTTTGTGTCTAAAAAAAAAGTTAAAGATTCATAGCTAGGAAACAAAATTCTTGTAATTTTTTTCTAAAGGAAATGTAAAGTTTTCACTTGGTTCATTTTGTTTCACAATTTGACTAGATGGACTTTTTGGTAAATACTTTAGTGGCATTTCACTGTCAAATATGAAGTTCAAGGCAAAATAGTATTTTCTATTACTGTGCAGGGGAAAGGGATGGATCGATACATGCAAATTTAATGTAGTAACTCACTTTTCCATATATTTTGAATGTATATTTCTATTTATAATACCAGTTTATAAAAAATAATTACACAGGAGAGGAAAAAAAAAAACTGACTAGGAAAATTATGCATCTGGCACATCTCCAAATGTGCAGATCTGAGAAAATTTTCACCTTGATGCCATTTTATCCGAAGACTGCGTATTTTAACCGGCTTTCAAACTGTACCACACCACATTAAAGGATATTTTACCAGGTATGTATTGCATTCTATATCATTGCAATAATTCATTATTGGATGTCTAGCTATCGAGCCATCCCAGGTGGTGGGGGGGGAGGGAGGGTTGTGGCAAGATTGTCTTTTCAATTTTGGAGAGTTTTCCTGTGGCTACAAGGCAAGTAACGGGTTGGAAAAAGTCTGACTGTAAGCGTTGGACACCTTCGTAGTGTAGTGTTTTAGTGACTTTTTTTATACGGTTCTTGTACATTAGATACGTGTAGTGGTGTTTCCGAATGTTTGTTTATGCACTAGTTCAGACAACTTTCCCTGTTACTTGTTCTTGATAAGTGAAAACTGCAGGGAAATAAAAATACATATCAAAACCTGGCCATGGTGCATATGTGGTTATTTCACAGTGTGCAAGCAGGGACTCTGATCCTTTGATCCTGGCATATGCACTTATTTCCAGATGATGTGGTAATTCCATGCTAGGGGAGGGATGGGCTGGGACCTGACACCTGGGAAAATGGGGAATCAGAGATTCTTGCCCTGCCAAAGGAATGGAGTGAATTCCTGCTGGTTTGTTCTCCCCATTTGGATGTTTCTGTGTTACATATCCCAGGATCGCTGAGGTTGGAAGGAACCTGGAGATGTTGTTTAGTCCAGACCCACCCTCCCAGGAAAATTTTACCTATGTCATGCAGTCAGTGTAATTTCCATCTTAGCTTTCTATATAAAGAACTGTTTTTAATCCATCCAAGCTGTGCTTAAACCTGTTTTGTCTTGTGTTGTGTGAGTTAAAAGTCCTGGCAGCTAAAAACACTTGCAGATCTTTAAATCTCAGAGCTCATCACCAACTCAGATGTCTAAAATTACCTGGTTTTTTGCTTAACTGATGCTCTATTTTTATTCCATATGATGTCTGCAGGGAGAGGTGAGGATAGATTATTCCTGTTGGAAATAAAGGATCCCACAGCACTGCCTAGGTCAGGTGAGGGGTGGTGGCAGCTTTGGGGGGCACTTGAGCCTTCACTGGGATTGCTGCTCCCTGAAAATTCCTCTTTATCTCAATCTTTCCAGCCTTGCTGTAGAACTGGGCTCATTGCAGGGAATGGCTGATAGTCTGAGGTATAAATGAATTTGTTTTTTGAAAGAACTGTTGAAAATCCGAGTCTGTAAAAGAAAAAAAATATATTGTCCTTGATATCTAGGAATAACCTTGCTTCACTACCATCCCCAAAATCCTTTGGCGACTTAATGAAAATGGGAAGTAATTTCCTCTGCAGATTGAAAGTTGTACACTTAGCATGGACTCTTCTCACTACAAAGATCATTTTCAGTGGATCATTTTCAGGGAAAATTGGCCAGAAGATGTCTCTGAGATTGCTGTGTATCTCTGATTTCATGTAGTCTAATCCTCATCTAATTACTTAAAAAACCTTTAGCTGGAGCTTCGAACTTTTAATGGATTCTGGGAAAATGTGAGGTGCAGAGAAGGATTCCATAAACTCCCAAGGCTCTGATGGTAAGTGCCAGATGGGGAATGGCTTTCATTTAAAGGATTAGTGGTGATGAAACCTTCTGGGAAGCAGAACTGGAATAGTCATTGCAGAATTTCTGTGCCTCAAGTGCAGGAGAAGGGGAGGAGTGGTGGATGATGCTGCAGGCCATGGAAATCTTCATTAAAAAGAAGGAAAAAAGAGAGAAAGGGGAAGGACTAGTGCTATAAAATACTTTGTCCTTTGTCCAGCTGGGAATGCCACTGACTGAGGTGGATTTGTGCTGTTTAAACATGCTGTGGATATGATGTTGTTCAATTTGAATTCCCTTATTTGTGCATCTCTGCAGCAGGATTGGAATAGGGATTTCTGTTCTGGTGTGCTTTGGGAATATCTTTCAGGTAAGATTGTGGAATCCTGGCTTATCTCCAGCAATTTATGCTGGACTTCACATCACGTGCAGAGATTTAAATGTCAGGAACTAGAAAATGCTGGTTCTTTCTCTGATAAGATTGGAATTTATTTATGGTTTGAGGGGAGTTTTGGTGTGTGTTAAATTGTCATCCCAACAGGCTCCCTGGATTTGCCTGCAGAGAAACAGTTTCAAAGCTCACTGCCGTGTTTCTGCTACTTTGAGGGGTTTGCAACATTCACACTTTAATTGGGAAGACTGGGAATAACCTCGGTAAATTAAAGGCAGCAAAGTGCTACTTGGGAATGAAGGAAGATGAGGGAGAGAGAATTTTTTCTAAATCGGGTAAAATGTGAAGATCCAAGTGTTTCCATCAGAACAGAGGAACATGGAAGATAATTACTGCTGATCCAAGCAGCAGATGATGTGGGAAACACTGGATGTGTTCCTTGCAGGAGCCCAGCAGCAGTGGGGGGATGTGGAGACCCCTACTCCGGTTGGGTTGTGCCATCCTGCTGCAGTGACAGGACCCAAAATGTCCTTCCCTGATTTGAGAACTGAGCAGAACATTTGCTTCTGAAGTGCCTTTCAGGAGGAAAAGGGAGTTTCAGGATACATTCCCTGTTTTCTCTGTGCCTTGCTTGTCTCCCAATCACCTGCTGTATCTCTAAATGCAGTCTCTGTGTTCTTTAGATGGTTCTTAATGGTTTAATCTCAAAAAATTAATGACCACACATGTAAGTTCTATTTTGCTATGAATTTAATTCAGTTAATCAGTCTGTATTTAGTAACTCCAGTTTAAATAAAAAGAAAATCAAGTAGCTGGAATAGTACTAAAATCTGAAAAACTAACAGGCAGTAACACTGATGTAGCCCCAATCTCTTTTGGAATCCCTGAATCCCAGAATGGGATTTGTGTTGAAAGGGACCTTAAAACTCACCTCTGCTACAGGCAGAAACACCTTCCACCATCCCAGGCTGCTCCAAGCCCTGTCCAGCCTGGCCTTGGACACTTCCAGGGATCCAGGGGCAGCCACAGCTTCTCTGGGAATTCCATTCCAAGGCCTCCCCACTCTCACAGCCTTAAAATTTCCTCAAGTTAGGATTGTTTCTATGACTAACAATAGTAAAATCTGTTTAGTCCAGCCTTCCTTCAATCCATGGGGCTCTGGTTTAGCTCCAGCACAAGTGGAATTACCCAGGGAGGAGGATGGAGAAGGAGCAAAGGAGGAAGAGAGGCAATGACTGAAGCAATTACAGAATTTGTACCAGATAAACCAGCCTGAATCTTTTTTTTCTGGTGGGAGACCCCAACCTCTGCCTGTCCCCACTCCCTCCCTGTGCACCGCGGTGTCAATTGGGCAGTGTCAGTAAAAACAACCGCGCTATGCCTGAGCAGTGGGGGGTCCCTGGGGAGGGCAGGAGAGCAGGGCACAGCTCAGGCCCGCGTGTGACATCGCTGCCATGTGTCCCCACTGCTGCCACTGCCATGTGTCCCCTGTGCCCCCCTGCCCTGGAAGCAGCAGCGTTCCCTCTCCTGGTGCTGATCCGCCTGGACTGGGCACAGGAGGGTGTAAATCACCGCTGTAAGTGACACCAGAAGATGGCATCAGCTGCCTGCGATGCTGCTTAACTCCAGCTGCCTCTCCATGGAGCACTCGTGCTTCGAGATTATTGGGTATTTTTAGTGCTTTCCTGCCCATTCGGTATTTTTATGGTTGCTTTATAACTTCCTATAATGTAAATACAACAGGGTTGGTTTTTTTTTTTCGAGTTACAACCCTTTTATTTAGGTGATTTATTAACCCAAATGTAAAGATGGTAACTTGGAAAAAATGTTTTGTGTACTCACTAATGACCTGAAACGTTTTGCTGTTTTATACAGTGGTAAAATCGATTTATTTATTTTGAGAAAACCCATTTTTTTTTTAGGTGAGTTAGCACAAAATATATGACCGTGCATAACGTGAATAATTTATACAGAGATTGAGATTTATGTGTGTACTTTACATTTTCTTAAGTAAGCATATATATATTGAAGTGTCTTGCAAATGAGAAACAATTCCTGCCAAGCACTTACTCATGGAGTATCTTTGGAGTGCCAGTGCTCCATTTCCACATCCAAACTTTTGTGGAGGTCTGAGAAAGGAACCTCTGTGTCCTGATCCCAAAGAAATCCTCACCTGTCTGATCCAAGGAGATGTTGGGTCTGGGATAATCATCCTGGGAGTGTCAGTGGTGCAGATCTTGTTCGTTTTGCTGTGGAATTTTCCCCCTGCCTGGCCAAGTGTTCCCATAGCCCAGTCCCTCCTGAGCTGTGGATGTGTCTCCGTGCCTTTGATGATCCCTGGGGATGCAGATCAGATGATTTCTAACCCTCAGTTCCTCCTGGCTGCCCTCTCAGCACTTTCCAGCTCATTTTTTCCTGTTCTCCAGCCCGCCTTTATTTATTTTTATTCCTGCTAAACACTTCCATGCTCTGCCTTTACAAGCATTCCCTGGTGCACTCTCAGTGTCTGCTGGTGTCAGTGGGACATTAACTACGGGTGACATTTAAAACTGCCTTTTGTCATGGGCATCCCACCCTTTTGGTCCCTCCTGGGAGAAATCCTTTAGCACCCCTTTCCCCTGAGCCACATCTGAGGGCTGATGACACAAAGATCTCAAATTTCCTGCCCCTGGCCAGGGATCAATGGGATGTGCATTAACGCTGCTGTCCCTGCTGACAGCTCCTGCCCCTGGCCAGCACTGGTGTCTGCTCCTTGGAATTGTTCAGCACAGCAAAAATTCAACCTTGCTGCTTCTTCCTGCAGCTCCCCCCCAAATCCAGAGCCCATTCCTGGAGCCCAGAAGCTGTGAAAGGAAGCAATGGAAGTGCTGAAATGTTCCCTCCTTTCTGTGGGATCGCCTCTGTCCTGCTGTTGTTCACGTCCTTTGTCACCTTTGTCCCCTCCTTGGTTTTCCTGCAGCCTCAACACCTTGGCTGTGCTGGTGGCTGCCCTGCAGAGAAATGGAATTTTGTCGTTCCTTTATGATCCTAGTCCTTGAGGAGGGGATTTGTTATTCCTTCATTATTTCTATTCTTTATCCTGTTATCTTGAGGTGTTTACTGAACTGAGGTTGGCTCAGCTGGGGAATTTCTTCAGGAAAAATGAGAACTTGCTGTCAAACCGTATCTGATCTGTCAGGGTGAGCTAAACTGGAGAGCTGGGAAAGTGGGAAAAGGAGAGAACATCCCGGTTCTCTTGGTTTTACTTTTGTGGTACTGGTAGGAAGGCAATTTCCATATGTTCAGGTATAAGGAAGCTCAGAAAAACGTATATCTCAGTGGATTTCTTGTAAGTGTACAGGTGAAAAATGACATGGTTTGGGAGGTGAAAGAAATTAATGAAGGTGAAAACAACGAAGTATTTAAGCTCTGCTTTTCTGTGCTTTCATGTTTTTTATAAAGCAGGTTCCCAGCAAACTGTCCATCCCACCTGCAGGCACCCAGCCCAGCCTGGGAGAAGCTCACAGACCCAAGGAGGTGCTGATCACTCCCAAATCTGCCTGAAAATTCATGTCCCTACCAGGCTGCTTCACCTAATCTGGTAGTAAGTAGTAAAAAATAGCAGCAGCTGGGTGACAATTCAGTATTGTCTGCACTCCAGACAATGTCACATTGTTTGTGACAACACTGCTGAGAAAAGATGGCTCTGTGCATTCTTCCTGATGGCAGATTATACCTGCTCTAATAGAAAAAAATTGAATTTTGCTTATCTCACTCCAAAATGAGCTCTCCATAATGGAGGAAAATAAGGATTAATTCATCCAAAGTCTTGTCTTTTATGACTAAGCCCCTACTTGTCACGACTAACAAATTTGCTATTCAAGGTAAAAGCTTGAAACGTAAGAGAAATAAAAGGGATAATTGGTAATCCAGGGGAATAAATCCCATTATGTAATAATGACTTATCACATGCTGCACATTGCTAACTCTCCCCCATGGAATTGCTTTCAGGAAGGGTGGGAGAGGCTTTGTTGCCAGCCTGCTCCTCACATCCACCTCAGGTAATGACTGCAAGAAAGGGAGATTTCCATCCAAGTGCTGTAGGATTGTCCACCCTCGTCTCAATTGTACACCTGAGGGTAATAGAATAAAACTCTGGTGAAAACCAGGACCAGGAGTTGTGCTGGAGCCTGGGCCATGCCTGCAACTTGCCAGAAGGCACCATGGATGTTTGGATTGTTCTTGAAGCAGGAGATTCTTGTAGGGAGAAACTGATGGAGGAGGAGGAGACTTCCTGTGGTATTTCAGACTGTTTCAAATCATGTGAATGCAGGGAAATAAATGAGAGAGGATGGAGATTGCAGGTGATTTTAGTAGTAAGGAAGGAGCATTTTTAAGGAAGGAGGACGAGGACAGCAGCCCTGGAGAGGAGGAGCAGGCTCCAGACGCTGCTTTTCCCAGATGCTGATTCACCGGCGGCATCGTGACAAAACTTCTTGTAAATTGAGCAAGGTCAAAGCGTCGCCCAGCCCATTGCTGCTGCTTTTCCTCCCAGGAACAAGACACGGAGTGACATTCCAGGAAGAAATATCCTTTAACCTGGTTACAGGTCCAGTTGTGTCAGAGACAAGGGGAGAGAGATGCCAAGGGGAGATTTGAGAGGGAGCAAATCCAGAGGGTCACCACGAAGCTGGTATGGAAACTAGAGCATCTTCCCTCTGGAGATAGGCTGGGAATGCTGGGGGAGAAGGTTGTGCAGAGAGCCCATAGCAGGCTTCTAGTATCTGGAAAAAGCTGGGGAGGGACTCGGGGAAATTTAGTTTAGATAGATAGAAGAAATCCTTCCCTGGGAAGGTGCGGAGGACCTGGCTGCCCAGAGAAGCTGCGGCTGCCCCGTGGTCCCTTGGAAATGTTCCAGGCCAGGCTGGACGGCTCTTGGGACAGCGGAAGGAGCGGGACCGGCAGCAGCGGAGGATGCTCAGGGTCGCTCCCAGCGCATCCCCGGCTGATGCTGCGGGGGGAGCCCCCGCGGTGGCCGCGCAGCCGCTCCCGAGCGGGGCCGGTCCGGGGCGTGTCCGCGGGCTCTGAGCGGCTGCGGGGGCTCCGTGCCCCGCCCGCCCGCGGGCTCTGAGCGGCTGCGAGNCGCTTCCGGCCCCTCAACGAGGCCGAGATCCTGCGGGGAGATAAATTCATCCCCAAATTCAAGGGCGACGAGACCGTGGTCATCGGGGTGAGTCTGCCGCATCCCGCATCCGCGCGGGTGGGGCGAGCATCCTTCGTGTCGGGGCGAGCATCCCTCCTGTCGGGACG
>VZTT01054149.1:21464-33221 GCA_013400855.1 Buphagus erythrorhynchus | reverse complement strand
TTCCTTCCCCAAATCCCACCTAAGCAGACCCTGCTCACCCAGGAGCTGCCAAGGCAAACAAAGAGACCCCAGAGGTGGGGATGGGTTTAGACTGGCATTTGCCAGGACAAATGGGAACATCCCAGAGCTCGGATCCCCTCCCTCCCAGCTGCTCCAAGGTGTCAGCTCCCAGCTCAGCACAGCCATGGCCAAGAGCTGATCCAGGAGTCTGGAATTCTGGAGACCCCAGGCCAGACACTGCTGTGTGCCCTGGGACAACCCCAGCCCCAAACCACACATTCCCAGTTCCTGGAACAAACCCCTGCCAGCTCCTCCCAAATGCCTTTGGTGATGGAGAACATCCCAATCCCATTCCATCCCATCTCCACAGCACCCCAGCATCTGCCCAAATCCCAGGCCAGGCCAGGCTCAAAGCCTTCCCAAGCTCCCCCAACCCCTCCAGCCCCAATTCCCATCCCATTATTCCGCTCCTGCCGATCCCGCCCACCCCCACAGCTCTGCTGGTGTTGATCCCCTTCCAGCACTCCGGAGGAGATTCCATCTGCTTCCCTCAGTAATTCCCTGACACCTCTGATGAAAAAACTCCTATTTAGTTTAATTTGTTGGGCAACAGGAATTTTCCCAAAATATTTTCCATCTAAAACTCCTCTGCCCATTTCTGCACCTGCCCCAGCTCCAGTTCCATGGATCTCCCACCCCAGGGGCTGTATCCAGGTCTATCCATGGGTAAATTCCTGTCCATCCACACCAAGATCCAGCCTGCAGGTATCCAAATTAATCTTAAAAACAGCAGGATTTGGAATTTTAGATGGGAAATCCTGGAATTAAGCCAGTGGTGCCCATGGAAAAGGGAGGAAAGGCCACACCATGGAGAAAACTTTGGGATTAAACCCCACAACTGCAGAATTCCATCAATGATGATAACCAGGAAAACAAAATAACAGAATTTTTCTAGAGGAGCTGCCAACCCCAGGCAGCTTTCCTTGTTTTTCCTGCACAAGGATGAAACTGAAACCATAGAACTGGTTTGGAAAAATTGTCCCTTCTCCTAAAAAATCCATTCCTTCCAAAATTGCTGTTTGCTGCCAGGAGAGGGACATTCAAAGCCCAGCATGGATGGAAATGCCTGGATCAGAACTCATTAACTGCATCTGAAATATTCCACACCATGCTGGGATTCAGGAGATTTAGTGGGGATTAAATATTTCCTGGAATTGTGGGAAAAGAGAGGAATCCAAAATCTGGGTTTGGGGTTATTAATTTCTGAAGGAATTTTCCCTGGCCACAGCAAATGCCAAAGAGCTCCGTGGAATCCCCTGGAACTGGAGAGGGCTCTGGATGTCCATGTGAAAAATCCCAGCCATGATTTTATTAATTTTCCAATTTTAGGAATTTTTGACAATCTGCAGGGTTTTTTTTTGTTTGTTTGTTTGGTTTTTTTTGGTGTGTTTTTTTTTTTGTTTTGTTTTGTTTTGTTTTTTGTTTTTGGTTTGTTTTTTTTTTTTGAGAAAAAAAATTTGAGAAAATTTTTTCCAATTTTTGCATCATTTGGAATGGCTTTTTCTGGGAAATTCTCCTGGAGCTCTGGGGCTGAGCCACTGCTCTTCCCTTCTCATTTTTTATAAACACCCCTCACCATGGGGAAAAATAAGCCTGGAATCCTTGGATTTGCTCAGAGAAACTAAAATCAGTCCCAATTCCTTGCGATTTGGCATGTCCCAATTTTTTAAACCTTATTTTGGGATGTGGGGAAGCCCAACCACTTCCTTCATCTCCAGCCCCACTCTCAGAGCCTGGAAATTCAGGTTTCAGTGCATTCCAGGTTGGGAATAATCCAAAATTCCATGAGAACTGCATTTTCCCACACATTAAATCTATTTCTGCTCCCAGGGTGGTATCTCCCAACAAATCCCGAGCTGCTCTTTCCCTGCAGGATTAAAGGAGCTTGAATTAAATCCGGGATGAATTCAGCACCTGCCCCCAGCTGGCTGCAGAGGGAAGCTCTGTTTCCTACTCCTGCCTTTGTCTTTCCATGACTTTTTTGGGAAGAGCATCCCTGGAAAACTCTGCAGGGAGCTCCAGCACACCTTGGCTGGAACCAAGCTCATCCCTGAAAATTCAGGAATTAAAATCCCAAGTGCTGCCAAAAGTTGGGAGCTTCCCTCTCCCCCTGCCTAGTCCTGGTCCAACACATCCAATTCCCCCTGGGAATGAAGAGCTGGAGCTGAGCCTGGCTCTGATTTATTGGGAAATGAGGATACAGACAGAGCTGGGAGGTGTTTCTGCTGGAATTGTTATCCCCAGTCCTGAAACTGTTATTCCTCACTTCTGGAACTGTTATCCCCAGCTCTGGAATTATTATCCTCTGGAATTGTTATCCCCAGCTCTGGAATTGTTATCTTCTGGAATTGTTATCCCCAGCTCTGGAATTGTTATCTTCTGGAACTGTTATCTCCAGCTCTAGAATTGTTATCCTGAACTCTGGAGTTGTTATCCTCTGGAATTTTCCCCAGCTCTGGATTGTTATCCTCTGGAACTGTTATCCCCAGCTCTGGAATTGTTATCCTGAGCTCTGGAATGGTTATCCTCTGGAATTGTTATCCCCAGCTCTGGAACTGTTATCTTCTGGAATTGTTATCCCCAGCTCTGGAATTGTTATCCTCTGGAATTGTTATCCCCAGCCAGCAGCTCCAGGGGGGAAATTCCTGCTTGGAGAAAACCAAAGCAGGTCCCACACGGCTCCATCTGGGAATTCCTCAGTTAATTCCCATAAATCTTCCCCTGCTCTGGGCAGAGGGAACAGAGCTGGCAACGGTTTGAATTCCCCAGATTTTCACTGCCCTTGGCCTCAGTCTCCCTTCTGTAAAACAGGAACAACATCCCAAGGAATTCCTTGGGCTGGAAGTGTCTCTAAGGGCTCTTCCCACCCCCAGGTGCCCCAAACCCCAGGAGGGGCCCCGGGACAGCACCAGGAGCCACATCTGGCAGGGAGCCCAGATGTGCATCCCTGGAGGGCACTTTGGGACCAGGATTCCCAGGGAGGAGGGACCTGGGGCAGGGGCCAGACATGCCCTGGGAATGCTGTGGGATGCTGAGCTCATCCTGAGGTTTTCCAGCATCCTTTGCTTGGTATCACCATGGAAATGATAAGCCAGGCATCCCCAACCTCCCCAGGGCTCCCCCACCTTCCCAGAGATTCCCAACCTTCCCAGAGATTCCCAACCTCCCCAGGGATTCTCAACCTTCCCAGAGATTCCCAACCTCCCCAGGGATTCTCAACCTTCCCAGAGATTCCCAACCTTCCCAGAGACCCCCAATCTTCCCAGGGATCCCCAAGCTTCCCAGAGATCCCCAACCTTCCCAGAGATCCCCAACTTTCCCAGGGCTCCCCACCTCCCCAGGGCTCTCCAACCTTCACAGGGCTCCCCCACCTTCCCAGAGATTCCCAGCCTTCGTAGGGATCCTCAACCTTCCCAGAGTTTCCCAACCTTTCCAGGGCTGTCCCACCCTCCCAGGGCTCCCCAACCTTCCCAGGAACTGCCCCACCTCCTGTGTGAGCCCTGGGAAGGGCAGGAATTCCCAGCACTGGGATTGAGCAGCCTGAGCTGCTCTGGGTGTGCTCTCTGTTCCCACCAACCCCGAGATTCCCAAAATCCTCCCACATTCCTCATTATTCCAGGAAGAGCACAGGACTTGGATTTGTGTCCTCAGGTCACCCCCAGCCCCTGCTGAGCAGGGATCCCTGGATGTTCCCTGTGCTCCCAGGGAGTCTCCTGCCCCTCCAAGCCCTCCAGATTCAGGCAGGAATCTTGACCAAGCTCCCAACGCTCACATTTCTCCCAGACAAAGATTTATAGATTAAAACAAAAAATCCAATTGCCATGGAAACGTGGCTCCAAGGAAGCGGGAGCTGCAATCCCACCCTGGGAAAATGTGGAGTTGTGAAGGCACCACTTTCACCAGTTTGGCTGCCCCGAGCATGCTCTGATTTCCATGGAATTGGGGTTTAGTTCCCTGGAAGCTGCCTGGGAATGGGGAGGTGAAGATGAATTCCAAAGGCTGATCCCAGCTGAGGCCACGTGGCTTTTCCAGGGAAAACCACACGCTCCAGATTTGTCCTGGTGGTGTTTTTGCTGTGGGCTGAGCTCTGGGAGCAATCAGGGACAAGGAATTTCCTCCTGGATAAAAGGGAGATGTCTGCCACATCCCCCTGGGCAAAGGGGCTGGTCCCACTGGGATACAGCAGGAATGAAGTCCTGGGGGCTGTGTGGGGTCTGGGTGAGCCCAGCCCAGCTGGATTCAGGGCAATAAATTTATCCTGGAGGCTCAGGGGGGAACTTCACACTCCACAACTCCCAAACAGGATTGGGGGGGGGTTTGGGATTTCTCCTGGGAAAAAGGGACAGGATGAGAGGAAATGGCCTCAGGCTGCATCAGGGGAGGCTCAGGCTGGATTTAGGGAAAATTCTCTCATGAAAGGGTGGTCAGGCCCTGGAAGGTTTGGAGTCATCCCAGCACAGAATGACACCTCTGCTGTCATTTCCATTTGCTTCAGGGAGAAGGGAATGGCAGGAATGGGAGAGAGGAGGAAAAACGGCTTTGCCAGCAAGAGGAGGAGACTCAGAGGGAATTTGGGATGCAGCAAAGGCTGGGAAAGAAGCAGAAGGGTGTCTGCAGTCTGATGCCAAGGGATGAGGGCACAGAGCCAATGCTTCCCTCTGGCACCTCTGGAATTCCAGCCTGGAAGTGTCCAAGGCCAGGCTGGACAGGGCTTGGAGAGCCTGGGACAGGGGGAGGTGTCCCTGCCCAATGGATGGACTTTAAAGTCCTTCCCAATCCAAAGCATTCCATGGTTCTGGAACTCCTACAGCATCAACTGGGATAAATATCCAGGACAAAGCCCAGCTCCCACCTAGCCTGGGCTGGGACCCACAGTTTCCCTACAGAAATTCCTGATTTATCTCCCACTTTGTGTTTATTTGGGTGCCTGCCACCCCATCCCTGGGTCATGGAGAGGGAAGAGGCAGGAGCTGGGACTCCAGAGCTCCTCCAGCTCCTCCCCAGCCTGGAGAGGAGGATTTTCCCTCCCTCCTTTCCCAGCTCCCTCCCTTCCCGAGGAGCAGGAGGTGTTGTACAACCCCACGGAGCCACTGTGCTATTTTTAGGGAACATATTGCATTTGCATCCCAAATCTGGGGCCAGATGGCTCCATGGATATTATTAAAAACCTCCTTACATAATCCAGGAGCAGGAGAAAGCGCCAGGATTCCAGCCCAGGGCTGGGAAAGGTTTTGCTGGATGAGCAGGATCCAGAAATTCAATATTCCAGTTCCTTGCTCTGGTTTAATTATTGAAAAGAGGGAACAAATGTCTGGGGAGCTCTGCTGGGGGTCACCCCAGGGCAGGCAGGGATGCTCCTGCCAGGTGATGCTGCTTCCATGATCAAGGAATACAAATCCCCTTCCCACCTCAGCATCCCTTGGGAGTCACGTGTGGCAGTGAAAGGAGGAGGCAGGAGAGCCAGGAGATCCAGAGCTCCATGGATATTATTAAAAAGCTCCTTACATAATCCAGGAGCAGGAGAAAGCACCAGGATTCCAGCCCAGGGCTGGGAAAGGTTTTGCTGGATGAGCAGGATCCAGGAATTCCATATTCCAGCTCCTTGCTCATGTCCTATTAAGTTTAATTTTTAATAATTGAAAAGAGGGAACAAATGTCTGGGAAGCTCTCCTGGGGGTCATCCCAGGGCAGGCAGGGATGCTTCTGGGATGCTGCTTCCACAATTCCTCCGTGCTGGGGAAGGAATAAAAATCCCCTTCCCACCTCAGCATCCCTTGGCAATCGTGTGTGGCAGTGAAGGGTGACCATGGGAGGGACAAGAGCCAGGAGACCCAGAGCTCCACAGATATTATTAAAAAGATCCTTACATAATCCAGGAGCAGGAGAAAGCACCAGGATTCCAGCCCAGGGCTGGGAAAGGTTTTCCTGGATGAGGAGGAGCCAGGAGCTCCTTGCTCCTCCCTATTAAACTAAATTTTTAATCACTAAAATGAGGGAACCAGTGTCCCATGACCTGATGATCTCCTGGCAGGATCATCCCAGGGCAGGCAGGAATGATCCTGGGATGCTGCTTCCATGATTTCTCCGTGCTGGGGAAGGAATAAAAAAAATGTCCTTTCCACCTCAGCATCCCTTGGGAATCACATGGGGCAGTGAAGCAGCAGGAGGGAGCAGAACCAAAATCTCCGTGGCCATCCCGGTACCTCTGGCATCCCGGGGAACTGCAGCCAGGAACAGGAACAGGGACTGGGAGTGGGGAGGGAGCAGAGATTGCCTGGAGAGAGGGGGGAGGAAGAGAGGAAAGGAGGGATGGAGGGATGGAGGGAGGGATGGAGGGAAGGATGGATGATGGATGGAT
This sequence comes from Buphagus erythrorhynchus, assembly GCA_013400855.1. NCBI lineage: Eukaryota > Metazoa > Chordata > Aves > Passeriformes > Sturnidae > Buphagus > Buphagus erythrorhynchus. The sequence continues at coordinate 26,803 of VZTT01054149.1, read as the reverse complement.
GGATGGATGATGGATGGATGGATGGGACTGGGATGTCCAAGAGTCCAGCCAGTTTTTGGTATGGATGAAAGGGAGATCACAGAATCCTGGAATGGTTTGGGTGGAAGGGACCTTAAAGCCCACCCAGTGCCACCCCTGCCATGGCAGGGACACCTTCCACTGTCCCAGGCTGCTCCAAGCCCTGTCCAACCTGGCCTGGGACACTGCCAGGGATCCAGGGGCAGCCACTGCTGCTCTGGGCACCCTGTGCCAGCCCTGCCCACCTTCCCAGGGAACAATTCCTGCCCAATATCCCATCCATCCCTGCCCTCTGGCAGTGGGAAGCCATTCCCTGTGTCCTGTCCCTCCATCCCTTGTCCCCAGTCCCTCTCCAGCTCTCCTGGAGCCCCTTTAGGTCTTGCCAGGGGCTCTGAGCTCTCCCTGGAGCTTCCCTTCTTCAGGAAAGGATTTTCCCTCTCTGTATCCTGAAACATTGCAGCACCTCCCTCCCTTTGTCCCCCCATGTCCCCAGCCCTGGCCCCTCCTGCCACCCTCCCTATGGAGGATCTTATGGATAAATAAATGGAAATATAAAAACATTTGTAGTGAGTTTTGGTGCCACTCCCAGGGCATTCCCAGCTCCGGGGGGCAGCAGGAGGGGCAGGATTTCCCAGCCAACCTGGGAAAACTCCAGGCAGCTCAGTCTTCTGGAACTGGGCTGGAGAGAGGGAAAATAGACCAAAATATCCATCAGTGCCAGCCTGATGGGAGTTCAGGTAGGGAATGGTGGGGCTGGCACTGGAAGGTTTTCAAGGAATGGGGAGAAAACAACAGGAGGTGAAATCCAGCAACAGGATAAGAATGAGGCAGAGCTGAACCAGATGAATTTTCCAAGAGAGACAAACAAGGGAATTCCTCATCCTCTGGCCACCTCAGAGCTGACCATCAGTCTCAGCAGTCACCATGGTGATGATCCATCCACCCCATCCCTTGACTGACTTTGATGGAAAATCCCTTTTTAAGGAGTTATGGAGGGTGGGGCAGCTCCAGTCCGGATTTCATCCCATTCCTCTCCCAAATCCACCTTCCAGGTGCCAACATCCCATGGGAGGGGACTGCAGGAGCCCTGGCAATGGGAATGCCACCCCCAGCTCTGGTCACAGGGGGCATGGTGGGGACAGGGAAAGGAGCACCCCAGGAGTGGCTGGGATGGGAAAAGGAGCAGGAAAGGCAGGATTTGGGAGGAGTCCAGCACAGCTTGGGTTGTGTCTGGCGAGGGGAAAGCTCTGGATCTTCTCTATAAATATTCCCAGGCAAACACCAGACGGGAGCAGAACATTTCCACTGGCAGGAAAAACAGTGGGGAAAACAAAGGATCCAGATTGGAACAGGTTATCCTGGGATACCAACACGAACTCCTCCATCTGGAGACACTGCAGCCACGTCCCAGCCCCAGCTGAGGGGACAAACAAAGAGGGGCTTTGGCATTTTCCCCTCAGAATCAGCTCTGACATCCTTTGGGATGTGCACTGTGAGCTGCTCCAGCCTGGAATTACAGGGAGTCTCCATGACCTGCAGGACTTGAAGGAAAAGGTTGGAAAAATGATGGGGAGAAGCCCTCAGGGGGACACTCTGGGGGCTGGAGGAGCAAACTGGGGGATCCTCTGCTCCCTACTGGGACCAGACTGGGACTGGATCGAGACTTTGGGTTTGGGGAGATGTTGGATGTGGGCAGAACAGGGAAAATGGGTCCCTTCCCTGGAAGTGACAATTCCAAGAGAGCTGAAGGTCCCCTGGGTGGATCCAAGGTGAGAAGATCCCAAGGAAGAGCAGAGCTGGCTCAAAGCCCTTTTTCTCCAGGCATGAATTCCATGAAAGAAGAAACAGCTTCCAGCTGTGCCAGGGCAGGTTTAGGTTGGATGCTGGGAAAATTCCTTCATGGAAAGGCTTGTCCAGTGGTGGAGTCCCTGTTCCTGCAGGATTTAAACCCACGTGGATGTGGCACTTGGGGACAGGAGCTAGCAGTGGCCTTGGCAGTGCTGGGGAATGTTGGACTCATCCCAGAGGGCTTTTCCAACCCGAATTCCATAACTCTGCATTCCAAGCCATCTTTCCTCACAATGACCAGGAATTCTGCCTCCCCTGCCTGGCACATTTTGGGATAGTTGACATCAAATCCCTCTCTCCCCTCCTCTCCCCAGACACCCCCATTTTCCTTCCCTCACCCTGAGCTTCCACGGACAGAAAAGAGACTTTTCCATCCACCAACTCCTTCCCTTCCCACTGCTCCCACTCCAAAATCTCCGAGCAGCTCCTCGTGTGGGATCCCTGTCCCTTGGCCAGGAATGTCCCTCAGCCCCCATGGCTCTTCCCTCTCTTCCCTCTTCTCCTGGAGTAGCAGCCGAGGAAAAGCAAAACCACAACACAAATATTCCAACTGCTCACCTCACACAGCACAGCCCCTTCCCCAAGGGTTTCCCTGGCAGTGCTGGACGTGGCAGAATTCCAAACCCATCCCAGCCAGCCCCGGACTGGTGACACTGCTCCAGCCCAGCTCAGGGGCTCAGCGTTGTCCCCAGCCTGTCCCAGCACAGCACTGTCCCCAGCCTATCCCAGTTCAGGATTGTCCCCAGTCTGTCCCAGCTCAGGACTGTCCCCAACCTGTCCCAGCTCAGCACTGTCCCCAGCCCAGCCCAGCCCAGCCCAGCCCAGCACTGTCCCCAGCCCAGCCCAGCCCAGCCAGGACACTGCACATCCTGCAGGGCCAGAGCAGGAGGCAGGGTGGGGAATGTGGCCTGGGGGCACAGAGAAGATGCCCAGGGGCAGCACAGGTCACCCGTGGCTCCTGTCACTGTCCCCAGGGTGCCAGGACAGCTGTGTCCACAGCCCTGGGGAGGCCACCAGGAGGGAAAAGGCTGAATCCATGGATTTGGTGCCTTTCCCACAGCCAGACACATCCTCCTCCCCTGCCCCCCTTGCACTGTCCCCTTTGTCCCCAGCTGGGTCCCCCCACACCCACGGATTCCTTTCCTCCCCTCCAAGGCAATGACTCCTGCAGGGAGCCCTTGGGAGCAGCTCAGTGTTCCCTCAGAGCAGAATCTTTAATATTCCAGAGCAGATTATTGATTCCTTCAGAGTAAATTATTGATTCCTCCAGGGCAGATTATTGATTCTTCCAGAGCAAATGATTTATTCCTCCAGAGCAAATTATTGATACCTCCAGGGCAGATTATTGATTCCTTCAGAGCAGATTATTTAATATTCCAGAGCAGATTATTGATTCCTTCAGAAAAAATTATTTACTCCTTCAGAGCAGATTCTTTATTCCTCCAGAGCAGTTTGTTTGTCCTTCTTTGCTCTTTCCAAGCTGTTTATTTATTCCTCCAGAGCAGATTGTTTAATATTCCAGAACAGATTCTTTGTTCCTCCAGGGCAAATGATTTGTTCCTCCAGAACAGACTCTTTGTCCCTTCAGAGCAGATTGTTTCATGTTCCAGAACAGATTATTTATTCCCCCAGAGCAGATTTTTGTTCCTCCAGAGCAGATTCTTGGCTCCTCCTGAGATGTTTATTTAATATTCCAGAGCAGAATCTTTGTCCTTTCAGAGCAGATACTTTGCTCCTCCAGATCAGATTATTTCATATTCTAGATCAGATTATTTTGCTCCTCCAGAGCTGCCCCAAGCAATGCAGCTTTAAGAAAACACTGCCAGGTCTTGCTGCTGCTCAGCACAATTAAAACTCTTCCAGAGCCTCTCCAGCAGGGAAAACTCATTCCCGGGAGAGGAGAAATCTTCCCAGGAGGGAAAACCCTTCCCACACCCTCCTCAGCACCAGGAATGCAGGAATTGCCCTGGGAGGTCTCAGGCACCAACTGGACAAAACGGGAGCAAAAGATGATCCCAGAGCCAAAGGAATTAATCCAATTACATTTAATTAGCCTTTGGAAGAGACTTTTATCTCCAAAGCCTTTCCCAGCCCTGAAATCTCCTAGGATTGATTAAAATGCTCTGAGCTCCTGCAGGAAGGAAAAGGAGCCACCCAGGGAAGGGCTGGGATCAGGGAATGACCTGGATGACTCCCAGGGGAAACCAGAGCATCCCCAAACCTCACCAGAGGCTCTGAGACCTCGCTCCCAGTGCTTGGGAAAAGCAGGAATAAAAATCCTATATAATAATATAAAAGGTGTTTGCAAACACCTTTAGAGCTCCCGGGACAGGGGACAGCCCCAAACTTTGTCACCTTGGTGGCACCACCCCAAATTCCAAGGTTTTTCCCATGTTTTCCCACATATTTCCAAGTATTCCTGCTATTCTGAGGGCTCCTATTTCAGCTGTGGGTATTTGACAGCAAAAAAGCTCCAAGGAAAGCTGGGAAAGCAGATTTAATTTGAATGCCTCATCATTGGTTTTTAGGGCCTTATCTTGGCTTTTCCAGATTCCCAAAGCAAGAGGGTTTGGATTCCTTCAGGTTTGCCTTTAATGAACATTTCCTTGAATTTGTTTATTTCTTTTCTTTTCTTTTCTTTTCTTTTCTTTTCTTTTCTTTTCTTTTCTTTTCTTTTCTTTTCTTTTCTTTTCTTTTCTTTTCTTTTCTTTTCTTTTTTTTCTTTTTTCTTTTTTAAAGGAGGCTTTTGGAGCACCCACAGCCCTGGAAGGATTTTCCTGCATTTGATTTGTGTTCACAGCCTTTGGTTGAACAGAATTCTGGGACAATTCCAGAGAGGAGAAATTCCAGGAAAACTTCCAGTGCCTAAAGGGGCTCCAGGAGAGCTGGAGAGGGACTGGGGACAAGGGATGGAGGGACAGGACACAGGGAATGGCTTCCACTGCCCAGGGCAGGGATGGATGGGATATTGGGAAGGAATTCCTGGTGGGGAGGGGCTGGGATGGAATTCCCAGAGAAGTTTTGGTTAAAAATCAGCTGGGAAAAGCCACCCCCAGGAGCCCCAGCTGGGGCTGCACAGGGAAAATCCTGCATCCTGGAAAGGCTGGGCATTCCCAGACACCAATAACTGGGAAATCCCTCCAAACCCAGGGGCTCAGGGCTGTTCATCCTTCTGGAAATGGGAATAAGTGAGGCCAGAAAGGAAAATAGGCCTGGGGCAGGAATAACCCAGAGGGGCTCAGGTCAGGAGAAGTCTTTGGTTTTTATGGAATAGGAAAATCTGCTCCTGGATCAGCCCAGACAAGGCAGCGGCACCTTCAGGGGCTGCTTGGTGTCACCTAAAATGTGCTGGATCCTTTTCCTGGGGAGAGCCAGGATTCCCTGAGTTAGCCAGGATCCCCTGGGTCAGCCAGGATTCCTAAATTAGCCAGAATTCCCTGAATTACCCAGCATTCCCTGAATTACCAGGATCC
>VZTT01054148.1:71469-95841 GCA_013400855.1 Buphagus erythrorhynchus | reverse complement strand
TTTCTTGAAGTCCTCACAGGCCAACCAGAATTCGATGTTCTCTTCACAAAACTCAGACTTCAAAAAAGCTCGGAAAGCAGCAAGACCATCTAAGGAAAGAAAAAAATACTCACCATTAATTAACTATTTCAGGAATGTTGAGTTTACCTATTGGCCACATCAATTTCTACCAGAATGTTTTGCTGTAGGTCTATTTTTTTCAGCAATATCACGGTAATAAAAAAAAAATCTGTAACTTATGTTTGCAAGCAAGTTAATGCTTTAACAGCTTGGCAGGTTTCACTTTGAGTTTGCCATTTCTTAGGCAAACAAAAAAAATGAAACCATTGTTATGGTTATGTTTCCTCCTGAGAACACATTAAAAAAAATCATTTCTCTCCAGATAAGCTCTCCTCTGTTAACCTTTACACTGCAGTAAACATGACTGCTACAGTACTCTGGAATATTCCTTCAATGGAAAGGATGACTCAAGCTCAAAGAGCAAAGAGTAGTACTATTTCTTAGTATTTTTTGCTTTGCTAGTGAATGCTGCTTCTTGTAGAGCTATAGTAAAACCCCAAGATCACTAAACCTGTGTCGTGGAATCCTTCCCACATTACTGGAAAGTGCTTGCTTTGGTTATGCAGTGAGCTCAAGGAATAAATGCCCTTTTCCCATTTACCAAATGGGAAAATCTGAGCTGACAGGTATGATTTTAGCTACAGGGGTTTCAAGAAAAAAAAATCCACTGAGGTGTTCTTTGTTTTATCATTAGTTTACTTTTTTTTTAAAAAACCCACTTCTATGTATTTTGGCTTTAAACTGTTAAAAGCATTTAACTTGCAAGATGAAAATGAAAGCTCTTTACATGACAGGTACAATGCTGACACGGAAGGAAGCAAATTCCTACAGACATAAAAACTTCTCCATCCCATTGCTCCCAAATGTTACTTTTTGAAGACAAACTTACATTTGTTAGCAAGAAGTTCATCAAAGGCTTCTGACCACAGCTGGGCTTCTTCAGGGGAAGGTCTGCAGAGAGAGGGAGAATATCAGACTACACTGCTCAAGCTTTACTGCTTTTAAAGAACACTCGCGTTCTTAAACAATCTCTTTGTCAGAGCTTACCTGAAGTAGTTGCGGTGTTTCCCTGCCTTCTTAGATTTCCTTTTGTTCGAATTGGAAGAGTTCTGCAGGAAGTAGCTCAGTCTTGTCTTCCAGTCCTTAATGCTGGAAGAAAGGGGAGGGAGATGCTCGTTAGGAATGACAGCTCGCAGAGTTTGGACAGCAGCGCTTTCCTGGGGCGGCTCCGGCAGCGGGAGTCACGCACAGCCCCTGGGGGCAAGGAAAGCGAGGAAAAGCGAGCGGAACCCTGCGGGCAGGGGGGACTCACATCGTTCTCTTCATCCTGCCCTTGTCCGCCTCCTCCGGCTCGCCGCGGCGGCGGCTGCCCCGCTCCGTGCGCCCGCCGTGCCGCACCGCCAGGAGCAGCGTGCTCTGCATGCCGAGCCGAGCCTAACCGAGCCGAGCCTAACCGAGCCGAGCCTAACAGAGCTGAGCCGAGCCAGCCGCGCCCGCTCTTATGGCCCCGCGGGCGGGCGGGGCGGGGCTGGGCTGGGCTGGGCTTGGCTGAGCTGGGCTGGGCTAGGCTAGGCTGGGGGCGGCCCCGAGCCACCACGGCTGCCGGTCTTCCCCGGTATAGCGAGCTCTGCCTCTCCTCCGCATCCCGTCTCTTTTCCCCCTTTGTTTTGTTTTTCCTTACTCCCCCCCTTCGTGGAAATCGTGTCACACCGCCAAAGGGCTGCTGGCTGTTCCTTTCCGCCAGTCAAAAGCATGCCCTGCTCTTCTGGAGGTGTTTGTTTTAAGGTTATTCAGATTTTTGAGTGTGGCCAGTACGCGAAAAAGGAAGGACGTAGCCGTATTTCTTCAGAAAATGAAGCAATCCTAAGTTTGAGCGTCCGGTGCTTTTGGTGTGGCCCCTGCTCTGCTAAGCCAGGCTGTGGATCCCTTCCCTGCCCCGGGTTTAGCTCTGGGCAGTGTTGCCACCTACCAGCGAATTGTGTAAATTACTCCCAGCACTGGAAGCTGAAGTTGCAGTGCCTTACTCGAGCCCTCAGCTTGTTGAAAAGCCCATGTGGTCCTTCTCAGCAGTGTCCAGCTGCAGGGTATCATGTCCAAAAATTTGGATTTAGGAACCATATGAGTTTCTCTTTACTCTCTCTCTGCTTTTTGCTCTTTTCTGTGCAAATGTCTTCCTCTCCACAGTACCCTAGAGCCTGTCTTTCCTGCCACAAAAAGCAATGTTCAGAGAGACTGACTCCCAAAATGCCAGCTGACTTCAACACAATGACATAGCATAAATGTGTGATCCATTTAGATAATCACTGTGTTCTTACAACCTCTGCTTGCTGAACACTCACAAGCTGCACTAAAGCATTTTGCTTTAAAAGAGATGTCTGGGGGAAAGGAATGCCATTTAATTTGTGACAGCATTTGAACAACTTTTCAGTGCTTCTGGTTATGCTTTGCAGTATATATTGATGATCTGATAGGAAAATAAAGTTCAATCCTATAAATTTTACCAAATCACTTTAAATGACTTTTGCAACAGGTAGCTCTTAGTCCTGTATATGGCACATACATAAAGGGAAATTATTGTGAGGGTGGCTGCCATGGGAGAAAGTGTGGAAAGAGTAAGGCTCTAAGTGTTGTAGAAGCCTCAGTCCCAGAAACTCTGTGGGGTGAAGTTGCCAAAGCAAAGAGCGGGGCAGGCAGTGCCAGGATGATGGATGGATGTGGACAGACTGACATCCAGCGCTTCCATCGGCACAGGCATGGAGAGCCAGGGCCAGGCGAGCTGTGAGCGCCCGGGGCTGCGGGACAGCCTGGGATACAGCACTGGAGATGTGGGACAGCCTGGGATACACGGGAACAGCACCGGGGATGTGGGATACCCTGGGATACACACACGGGAACAGCACCGGGGCTGTGGGACAGCCTGGGATACACGGGAACAGCACTGGGGATGTGGGACAGCCTGGGATACACGGGAACAGCACCGGGGCTGTGGGATACCCTGGGATACACGGGAACAGCACCGGGGCTGTGGGACAGCCTGGGATACACGGGAACAGCACCGGGGATGTGGGATACCCTGGGATACACACACGGGAACAGCACTGGGGCTGTGGGACAGCCTGGGATACACGGGAACAGCGCCGGGTCTGTGGGACAGCCTGGGACAGACACCTGGGACAGACACCTGGGACAGACACACGGGAACAGCGCCCGCACGTGCAGACCTGGCACAGGCAGGCTTGGAATAACATCGGGGAACTCAGCCCTGGCCTTCCCAGGCTGCAGCCTCTGCAAAGGATCAAATGATCTGCAGAGGAGAACAGCACGTCCCCACCTGCCACTCGACCTGCAAACTTCCCCGGTTTGGATGGTGGTTTCGAGTTTCTTTCACCTGGTTCTCAATGCTGGATGGGGAAAATGTGCCAGCTATTGGGAAGCGGGAAACTTCAGAGTCTAGCAAGCTGCAGTAAGGTTTGGTTAGGCAATTATATTTTGGGAGCTTACCCGTAGCACACCAGAGACCCTGCAGATGTTTAAAGCCTGACAAAATGTTTTCTTGTCGGTCCTAGAGGAGAATTGCAAGGGTAGAGCTGGGATATTCCCAGCATCTGCCAAGTTGTAGAGTTGGCAGTAGTCAGCATATGGAAAATTGCAGCATGAATCATGTATTTATCTGATACTTTCTATTTCAAACTTTTAATTGCTTCTTTCAGAAACCCATAAGACAGAAGTGCCAGTTAAGGAAGGCAGTTATAACATGTGTAATGTCTTTCAAGGGTGGGAAAAACAGGTAAAAAAATTAAGCTGAATATGGAATTGTGAGGTTAGATGACCTTATAAAAATTCTCACTGTAACATTTGGTTTAAAAACAATTTAGATTAAAATTGAATTTTGTCGGCTGTGTTAGGTATATTTCGGTTTGTATATTTATTACACTCTTAAAGCATGGATATTGCTGGTTTTTCCAGTAAAAGAGACACTTTGCAAAATACTTTCTCAGTTCACCATGGTGTGTTTTCTGGCTGGGACAGTTACCTTTGCCAGGACATCAATTACACATCTGCATGATAAAATGTGCTTTCCATTCATGTTCAAAGACCAAGAAAAAGCATCTGGCCTCCCACAATGTCACCAGTGTGCTGTGCAAGGACCCAGTCTGGGCTGGGATGGCAGGGAAGAGGCTGCTGGGAGGGGACCAGCCAAGTCCTTCCCTTGGGAACTTCCCCAGGTGCTGTGGGCATGAAGTGGCCCTGAGTGGCTGCATTGCCTGCAAGAGTGTTTGGGCTCACTGTGCTGTTTTTAAAGGCACCAAACCCAAGCATGACTTCATTTTATCAATTTCTGGTTTTTCGAAGCAAGATGGTGAAATGGCTCAGGTCGTTCGCTCCCCTTGCTGAAGGGGGGAGTCCTTTCACACCAGTGGTGCCATACACTGGCTGGGCAAAGGAGATTGGGCATCTCAGCCCCGTCCTGTGCTTGCAACAGTATATTGAAAATTCCAGGAAAATGAGGAATTGGGGTTGTAAAGAGAAGCCCTGAGTTGCAAGTGCAGCACGGGTTCAGGTGTGTTAGCACAGCACAATGCGGAGCGCTGCTGGAAAATCCATGTCTCCAAGCTGTGATTCCTTTCATTGGGAACGGGGCTGAGTGGTGCCAAGCAGTGCCCAGGGCAGCGCTGCAGCTCTGCCTGTGGATGTGCTGACCTCTGCCAAGCAATGCCCAGGGCAGCATTACAGCTCTGCCTGTGGATGTGCTGACCTCTGCCAAGCAGTGCCCAGGGCAGTGCTGAGCTCTGCCTGTGGATGGGCTGAGCTCTGCCAAGCAGTGCCCAGGGCAGCACTGACCTCTGCCTGTGGATGTGCTGACCTCTGCCAAGCAATGCCCAGGGCGGTGCTGACCTCTGCCTGTGCTGTGCTGACCTCTGCCAAGCAGTGCCCAGGGCAGTCCTGCAGCTCTGCCTGTGGATGTGCTGACCTCTGCCTGTGGATGTGCTGACCTCTGCCAAGCAGTGCCCATGGCAGCACTGAGCTCTGCCTGTGGATGTGCTGACCTCTGCCAAGCAATGCCCAGGGCAGTGCTGACCTCTGCCTGTGATGTGCTGACCTCTGCCCTTTGGGAACAGGGAAGCTCTTGGTGGCTGAGGACAAACGCAAACACAGTGCTGGAGCTTTTCCTTTACGTCCTCCTTAAAGCCCTGTCTATTTGTGTCCCACTAATCCCATTGGCAAGGGGCAAGGCCGAGGGAAAGTGGTGGGAGGAGAGAGCCCAGAGCCCAAACTTTGCTATTGAAGTCGGTGACAAATTTGCCATCGCCTGCAGCGAAATCTGATGTCAGACATTTAATGGCACAAGCGCTCACCCCGGAGATCACACTCAGCTTTTCAGAGCCGTTCTTGAGAATGTTCTGTTCTTTTTCTGCTTATACAATTCCTACGGGCACCAGGGATGGCTGGATGTACAGGGGACTGTAACACAGGCAATAAACATCCCAGGGAGAAGATCAGGATTTTTCCATCTCAGTTACGTTCCGTGTCGCAATAGCTGCGCTGATCTTTTGAAGTCGCCAGTGAGTTGTTCTCACTGAATGATTCCTAAATCCATGTCTGTGTTTTGTGAAATGCCAGCCCTTGCTTCTTTCTTTTACTTGGGCTGGTAGGACACAGGAAAAGTGGTCCAGAGTTTATAGCTGAGTTTCATAAAGCCAGGAGGATAGAACATACTTTTGTGTGGTAATTCAAACCTTGCATGGGAATTATTTGAGGGATGTCTTATTGAACCCTCAGCTATGACTACCCGAAAAATCATATTCAAAAGAAGGAACAAGATGTTGAGCCACGTCTTTTTGTTCTGAAATGCAAATTGCAAATGACACAGGTGAACTTCCCTGTATTTTTATTGCTCCTGAGTGTACAGCTGTACAATCCTGTGCTGTGCTGTGAGATGATTCATGTAAGCACCAGAACAGGAGATCAGCAAAGCACACCACATCGTGCCCCTCTGTTCTCAGCTCCCTTTCAGGCTGTGTCTTCTCTGAAGTGCAGGAACTGATCTGCATCAGTGCAGAGGAGCACAGAGGTGCCCAGCCATGGTGCCAGCTGTGTGTGCTGCATGTGCTGTGCACTGCTGATTAACAGCAGCCAAGCCCAGGCTGTGTGCTAGGGAACTACTTTCTAAATGAACATTATGGTTATGAATATTTAAATTGCCACCCTTTCTCATTTTTTTAAGAAGGTCTCTCAAACCTCTAATATTAATCCTGTTCATTGCATTCTGCCTCGCTAGCTCCTGTTAGAATTTCAATTACATGTAATAGGGGGTGTTGTTTTCTTTGGATTTTTTTTTTTTTTTTTTTTTGTTTTTTTTGTGGTTGTTTTGTTTTGGGTTGGTTTTATAATTTTTCTATTGTTTGTTTGTTTGTGTTTCTTTAACTGCTTGAAGATTGCTGCAGTCAATTTGTTGCATTCTCTGACTCTGGCCCTGCAGGCTGTGCCTGACAGGCTGTTGCACTTCCCCCAGTATTATTTTCCAGTCATAAAGCTCAAAACGTGCAAATCAGCAGAAGCCATTTCTGGATCTAAATTTAGCACTACTATGGATTAACACTAACCTGGGCCAATTATATGTTCAGTCTTTCCTAAACAAAAAATAAAATATATCTCATTACAAATGGATCTTGTTTCACTTAACAGCAAAATCCTCTGAGTAACGTATAAACTAGACAAAGCTCTCTGAGAACTCATCAGTCACAGCCCTCAGCCACCTTGTTTTACATAAGCATTGACATTAGTTTATAAAAGTTCTAAAAATAGAGCTGAAATTTGTCAAGTGGATCAGCTGGGACTGCGTGTCTACATACAGGGTTGCCGTTGCAGGATGTGTACATCTCTGTTTTAGTGATGCTGTGAAAAGAGTATGAATTTAGGCATTGAGCCTAAACTGTGATTCCCTCTCTGCCTCTGGACTTTTGGAAATGTTGGTTTTGAAGGAGATACTGGTCAGCAGCAGGCAGGAATTGGAACAGCAGGTTCCCTGGGAAGCAGGGATGGCTGTCCTGCTTGTGTCAGAACCCTTCTGCAAAAAAAAGCTGAAAGGAGACATGTTAATATTGTCTGCATTCTAAAGGACAGGGCATTCTCAAATTCCTTATGCCTTTTGTCAGTACAGAAAGCAAAGAGCTTAGCAAGAAGCAGGGTATATCTAACAATGAAGTTCTCTTAGCAGATACAAGCTGGGTTCCACCATGTCAGGTGAAGAGGGATGATTAATCTTGTTTGAGGTTAGCCAGGTGATGCAGAACACTGGCTCCATGTTCTGTTCCAGTTCCAGCCTATTTTGCCTCCCTCCCCCCCAAGAGTGTATTTGTTAACCTGGGTGCGCAGAGGGACATTAAACAATCAAATATGTTTGTTAAATCTGGATGTGGGCACCATCTTTATCATATTATCTGCATGTAACACAGTCAGCACACTGCCCTTCTGATGACTCTTTAATCCATGTTAATGAAAAGCTCTGCAAATACCTGGGAGGTGTTAGTCAGACATTGATTCACAAAGTTCCTGTGGCTCAGAGAGTGACTCCCTTTTACAACTCCCACAGGTGACACTGTCAGGAGCACAGCAGCAAAAAAGCAAGAGATCAGAGTATAGGACTGTAACCATTTGTGCACCACCTTAAAAGTCCAAATTAGAACAAGCATTGAAAATAAGAAGTGAAAACAAGTACTTCTTTTGAAATGAGATAAAATGTCTTCCTTATTTTGTGACGGGCAAAAAAGTTTAAAAAAGCCCACTTCTTGGGACACCCTGATCTCCATGCTGGGTAGAACTAGCAGAGGTTTAATTACACTTTTTTAGTGGAAAACAAAGACAGTAGCAAAGTATCACATTTGTCAGTGGAAATTTTTCCATTTCTTTATAATTATTCTAGGTGATATTTTCTTTTTATCACTTTCAGTGTTGCAGTGTAGGCTTCTTGGTGAAGAGTGGAAAGAAAGGCAGTGAATGCCTCTGAGATGTGATAAAGGCTGCATGGTAGTGGGGAGGAGAGGAAGCACTGAGCAAATCTGCTTATCAAAGCCAGGAGACACCTCAGGAAGGGCAGCCTTACACCCTTTCTAGCCATCATACTGACAAAAACTACTCCAACACTTGTAGGTGAAACTCTCTGGAGTTGGAAAAGGCCAGAATGAAGGTTCTCTGGACAAGGTTGTTAATCCCACAGTGGCACCCTGGGCTGCTCCCAGAGTGAAGGCTGGGAGGGAAAGGAAGGACAGGGTGAAATTTGTCCTCATCAAATGTGGGAATTCCCTCCTGGCTGTTGGAAGAGTACACTGAGGAGGTCAGACCATAACCAGGGGGTCTTTGGGGGGGTCTGGGACACAGAAATAGCCAAGGACCTTGGCAGATTAGTCATTCTCTTAATGAAAATATTGCAAAATAGTGTCCCAATCCTCCAAGCACTAGAGGCAGGTGCATGGTTCCCCTAGAACATTATTTTTTATTCCTTCAGCATTCAAACAGGCCTTCAGAGCAGAGCAATTCATAGCTGACTTTAGGTGAATCTTTCCATGTGGAAAATACAGGTCCAAACCTATAAAAACATGTGGAGAGAATGATAACGTCGTTTCTTGTGTCTGAATGAATGTCAGGTAAAATTCTACAGAAATTAGCAAAGCTCTCCTTGCTGATATTGCAGTGCTAGATAGTCAGAACACTTGTCACAGCAAACAGCAGTGACAGGTAATTTTGCATTAAAATTTGTGTTTTCTGGGCTGCTTGCAGTGCTAGGAAATGTCAGTGCAGGACTGTACATTACAATTCTGTACATGCAATTCTGGGTTGCATCCAGAATTTTGAGAAGCTGCAAATAACTCATTGACTGTTCTGGCAAACTCCTTTTTAAAGGGACTGTACTCAGTCCCACACTGTGGCACAGCCTCCAGTTAGGAGCTGTGATGAGATCTCTAGATTTGGCACTTGGTATTTCTCAAGGATGCTCTTCAAGGATTGCTTGATACATCATTGAGAAACGAGAGCAAAAAACCTGAATTAACTGAAGAATCAACAAAAATTTACCATTTCTTCGCTGGCTGTAAGTATTAAAATGTACCAAATAGACAATTTAAAGGGAAAAAAGGAAATCTTGCCAGTTCTCAGAGGATGGGGCGGGTTAATTGAAGGTGGCAGAGAGGAGAGATGAACATGTCTGTTCAGCACTTCTCTCCTGGCAGGTTCATCTCTTCCAGGATGAGCTGCTGCAGAGGAGGGGGTGCTCTGTGATGCTGGCTGTGATTTCAGCTGCTCCTTCCAGGAAGTTCCTCTTAACTCTTTTAAAAATGAAACCAACTGTGTGACAGTTTGTAAACACACACTTCAGAACAGGATCCTTCAGAGCTTTTTCTGATGTGTGTTGCTCTGAGGGCTGACATGTGAGCCACAGTTCAACTGTGAACTTATTTCACATTTAACATTAAACTGATGTTTAGTTGCTATGGATTTCTTTTTTTTTTTTTAGTTTTTGAAATCAAGTTGTTTACCTAATGTCTTTTTTTAAGTAGGTTTGTTTTTCTGGTACTTTTCCAACAGAAATGGTTATTTGAAGACTGAGACAACATTCCTGGCAAGTTTATAACTGAGAAAGAAAGCAGGGGACAAGAGGGCTCTCATCAGCTCTTTGGGATATATGTGAACATATTAGGAATCATAGGTAAATTGCAAGGGGTGATGAAAAGAAGAACAAAAATTATCTGCAGGAAATTACCTTCTGCTGTGTCCTATAGCAATATCCACTGAATAACTAATGCCCACTGTATTGATTTTGTTCTGCTTGCTTTGCCTACAGGAGAAGCGAGGACAATTTTTTCTGTGTATTCTGGAATTATTCCTTCTTTGCATATGTATTTTCTTTATTTCATACAACTACTCCAGTCTGCACAGGGTAAGCAGGGAAGAGAGATTTGGAACTGGATCCAGATTAAACATAGGGAAAGCTTCTTGAAGGCAGAGGGTGTTTTTGCATGGACAGTTCCTCTGCAAGATGGAGAGTAAAGGAGGATGTGGTGAGGTTCTCTGCTCTGCTTTTGGGTTTGCAGCAGGTATTACACAACTGCCCTGAGTGCATCATACAGGCATGGCACTTTGAATAATATTTACTCAATCTTCTGTCTGCCAGTATTATTTAATTTGCTTCTATTAAAACAAACTGAAGCAAGAGGTTATTTTGTTACAACTCAAAATGCCCTCCAAACGAGCTACTTTTGTTTTCTTTGCCAGTTTTCATCTACATTCATAATGCATTACTAGCCAGCTCATTTTCTTTTTTGGTTTTAAGTACAGCTGAAAAAGCAACAGGTTCCCATTAAACTACATNCCCATTAAAATTTACTCCGCCTTGTCCCCCCCCTTTTTTTTTTTTTTTTGCTTAGATTGTAATTATTTTTTCTTTTTTTCAAACCCTCAGTAAAATAGCAATACTGGCCCAATGTTTTAAGCTTTTAAAAGCAGCAGGTTGTTAACATTCGCAATTGCTCGAGTTTAAGGGCATATTTATTTATAAATATTTACCCAAAGGATAATGAGACAAGAAACTGAGAATGTTTTCCCAATCCCCTATACTGACCTGGTCATGTGGTGCCATTTAGCAGATTTACAGCAATTTTCCAGCTCTGTGAGCTCTCCTAGGTAAGAAAACTGCCAATGGACAGGTCCAAGATTTCCCTTCAGCCTGTAAATACACTGGGGAAAATGGACAAGTATGAAGCATCCTGGAAATTTCTGGGTGCCTGTATTGGTTATTCTAACCTGTGCCATAGGTTTATCCTCACCCACTTTGCTCTGCATAAGCTGCATGTAGCTGGAAGTGTGATCTGAGGACTGGATCAGTAAGATTAAATAGTAATTGAGGTTTAATTGCATTCACAAATTATACACTGTTTGGCAAGAGTATAAAAAGTATATGATAATGTAAATGCCAGCAGACATTCTTTTTGCAAAAATGATGAACTTTTAAAATGTGCTTTACAGACTCTGAGTTAAAATAGTCCTGTTTGGAATGTAACCTCTTCTGGAGCACATAAAGGAGAGTTGAGTTGGATTTCTGCTTTTTTTTTTTCAGAAATCTAAAAGAAATTGTTATCTGCGAAGCATCCTGTTATTTTTACAGCAACAGAGATCTGTTAGATCTTGCAGTCTCAGAAGTTTCTGTATTGGCCTGTATTTTGCCCTGCTGTTTGTCACCCCCTTCCTGCAGGGTGGTGATTAGCTTTGACTCAAACCACAGAATGCTGGGATGCATTTGAGGAACTCAAAGGTGGAGTTTTAAACTTGAGGTGGAGTTTTAAACTCACCAGGAACAAGGCAGAAGGAACTTTATTTAGTACTGTTAGTACTGCACTGTACTAACTCATGCAGCTGCCTTACCTGCATCACCTTTTGGAGAAGTAGTGGCTGTTTTCTGTCTTTTGTCTCATGTCTTTGTCACTAATTAACAAGGGTTTACATGCTCAGGGACTTCTTTTCCTGGAGGTACATGGAACCTCTGAATGTTCTCAGCCAGCAGTGTAATTGCCTTGAGCTTCCTGCTTAATCCACTTGAGGGTTTAAAATAGGTACATTTTTTTAAACAACCTTTTCACAAAGCAGACTCAAATGCATGGGAAATTATCCTCATCTACAGCCAAGTTCGATTTGAGCTGGAATGTTCTCAGAGTGTGATGACAGCATTTTGTGCTCTTTGGAATTTAGGGTAGTTTTAGGGAGAGAGAGATTGAGAGCTTCAATGATCCTTTTTCTGTAACCATTTTGAGGTGAAATCCTCTCTAGGCAGAGAGATCCATTTGTGTTGTTTGCTCTGCCACAGTCAGCCTTTGCTCAGTCATTACCAGGCTGGGTTTTCATCAGCTCCTGGATAAATTGAGCTTCTTTTCTGCTAGCTCTTTGGTTACTCCAATGCCATTTTCAGGGCTGCACAAAGCACTCTCCATTTTCTAGACATGCATTTTGTGAACTACTTCAACATTACTATTGCTCCTGTTGCCTTTTTTCATTTTTCCTAACCGGATTTTAGTCAGTAGTTAAATGTGGATGCGCTCAAGAAATGTTGTGAGTGCTCAAGATGCAAGACAAAAACATTACCAGGTAATTAGTGCTTGACTCTTAATTGCTGCCCTTTTCAGAATGTCACGTTCAGAGCCACTAGAAAAATGTGGTGGTGGTAAATCTTCCATGTTTTTTTGTTATTTCATGCCTTAGTCCTTGCTGGGAGCGGGCTGGGATGTTCATGGGCAGTAGGTCTGTAAATGGGCACTAAAGGGCAGCTCTTTTGGGCTTATCTAACATGAGCAAAGAAGGGAAATGACAACGACCAAAGAGGTGAAACTACAATTAGGGGATGGCTTGATACAAGCAGTAAGAGAGCAGATAGGATAAAAGCAAAGCTACGTTCAGCCAGCAGGTAGTGAGCACCTGGCACTTGCTTCCACAGGAGGCTGTGGGGATGGGCCAGCCACTGGGTTCAAGTAAATTCATGGACAACAGATCCACAGAGAGATGCTGGAAAGGATGGGGATGCTCTAAAATCCCTATTGTAATAGCTAACTGTGAGTGCAGAACCACTGTGAGGGGAGCAGGGTAAGAAAACAGTTGGATTTTTGTGCCTTCCCTACCTGCTGACTTCACCACCACTGGAGACTGACTGCAGGGCTAGAGAAGGCAGTGCTCTGCCCACTGTGGCATTTTC
Source organism: Buphagus erythrorhynchus (assembly GCA_013400855.1). Lineage (NCBI taxonomy): Eukaryota > Metazoa > Chordata > Aves > Passeriformes > Sturnidae > Buphagus > Buphagus erythrorhynchus. Next base: position 83,048 of record VZTT01054148.1, on the reverse strand, counting down.
TGTGCCCTTATGAGTTTTATTTATTGCTCAGACCACCACAAAATTAGGGCTTTAAGCACTTACCCCTGAAAACTCTACAAGTAAGGACCTTGTATGTGTGCAAGATTTTGCTAGACTCAGACCCCATACTTTATTTGGTTAAATAGGACCACGAACATTCACACAGCTGTATAAATAATCACGTCCAGTTAGTCCTGTCAGCTGAGCCAAAAGAGATTTTAAGTGCCAAGGACTTAGAACATCTCTTTCTAATTTTACCCTGGCTCAAAGTATGTTTAGAAGATGAGGTATAGATAAAATCAGATAAGCAAAACTATTTAGTATCCTGTCACTTGTAAAATGTTTATCAGTCAAAAATAAAAGAGGTGAGAAAAATAAGTTAATCTTTTACGAGAAACAAAACCACATCTAATGGCTGGGTTAGGAGCCTGCCTTTAATGAGCAGCAGGGGATTATTACAGACAGTCCACAGTGGCTGCTGATCCTGTTTTTGGCAGTTTGTGCACAGCTCACCAAGAGATGCTACCTGCACAGGTAGCAAACCTCCATGGGTTGTCTTAGCTGGAGCTAGTTGGCTGGAAGATGGGTAGAAAAACATGAATGGCTCAGCTGGATGCTGGAGCTGCTTGGAGGTGTTCCAGCTGACTGGTTTTGTGGTAGGAAAGGCTGATTCTTTCAAAGGATAGCATCCCTCTAGGATATGTAATCTCAGTAAGAATGTCTTTTGTGCCCTGCCCAGACTATTCCCCCACTTTGCCAGGCTGTCTGGCAGCCACCAGGCAGGTGGCACAGAGGTGAGCTCTTCCCATCTTCCTCTGCTGGATTTGCAGTGGCTCCTGGCTGGTCTTGCAGCCTGTGACCCTCTCTGTCCTTCCAGCCACATCAGCTGACTCTCTTGGCTGTCCAAGTCCACCATTGCAGATGATATTTTTTCATATGTTTGAAATATTTTGCAGGCTGCATAGAAAATCTTCCAGGCAGCTGCATTAATATCCAAAGAGCCTGGAGGCAAGAGAAGCCTTTAGAGAAAGTACAGCTGATGCTCTTTTTCTCCTGCAAGAAAAATTTCAGTAGGCTCTTGTTTATTGATTTGGACATCAAGAGGGATTTTCGGTATTTTTCTGAAATATTGCCAACTGACACTGGATTATTCCTGCCCTTAGCAGTGCACTAATATCTAATTGCATATGCTAAGCTTCACTTTTATTTTGTTTATGACACAGGACTTGTGGCACAAAGGATGCTGAGGAAGGTGCCTCTGCAAAAAATCTGCTAGTGGGTTTCATAGCTTATGGCATACATCAAATTTAAGGATTCAAGCTGCTTGTGGGGAGACAGGAACAGAAAAGAGAACAGAAAAAGCCTCAGCAGCTGTCTGAGAAGAGGAAAAAGCAGTGCCATGGCACCTCAGGTGACAAACAGGGACCTGCCAGGAAGGCACCTTGCAACACCAGGCTGCTGCATTTCCCCTTTGCCAAGTCTGTTCATCTCTTTCAATACCTCATTTCTTATCAAACACTCCTTTTTAAAAAAATCACAGGATCGTGCCTAAAGGCACGTCATAAGTTTGGATGATTTTGAGTGTTTTCTCAACCTAAAATGTCACTTTAGCTGAGTATTTTACTGCTTTTACAGCCATGAGTATCGCTGGAATGACAGGTCAGGAACAAACAACTGTGTGTTCCTTTTCACTGGAAAACAGTTCCTTATTTCAGTTATAATATTTGTAACTTTTTTGGCTCCGAGGTGTACAGGTTCTCCATCAGAGAGATTTATTTTGTGCTTGGTAATTTATATCTTTGTGTCATGGATGTCAAAACTTTGCAACGTACGAGGCAATGAAAATGTTGAGCTCAGCAAGTCATATTCCAGGAAAAAAGATTGGAAGAAATGTCAGCCATGGACTTGCCCTTCCTGGAAGGCAAGGCAAGATTTTACCTCAAGGAGGAACAAAGAAGTCACAAATGTTTGTTTATCACTGTGTGAGGACTAATTTATCCTGAGGGTGGGAAGTTTGGATTCATCTTTGTCTTTTCCATATGAAAACTACTGTACTAATAAGGAAGGAAGGAAGAAGAAAAATGGGGCAATTGCTCGACAATTAAATCTTGCAAAAGAGAAAAAAATATGTTTACAGAACCGTGTTTATATTATGGGATGGAACAACCATTAGTGACTTTAAACATGAGCCATTCCAGCCTCTGTGACTCCCAGATGTTCCTGCTGGAAGAGGCCAGCTGTCCCTCAGCCTTGCTGCCTGTGCATCCAAAACAGGGATGTGGGGGGCTGGGGTTTCACCTGGCAGCCAAACACCCCAAATGGTGATTTTTGCAGGGAGAGGTCTTGCTGCTCTGGCTCTGACCTTCAGGGAGCCCCTGGGTGTGTTCCAGCTGGCTACTCCAGTGCCAAACTGGTGCTCCTGTCCCTTTCCCAGTCCCTGGATCCGACCTGAGAGGAATAATGGGAAGAGGGTTCAGGGTAAATCTCCTGCCAATGCATCTTTATGTCCTGCACTGCCTTTGCTGAGTGACATTATACCCTAATGAATGACTTTATACCCTAAGAAATGTGGAGATTACTCCTGTGCAAATTCCTTGCCTGGAGTCTGGGACACCAACAAAAGATATTCTGAGGGACAGACATTTAGAAGGAAAAATAGGTGTTTTGTTGATCAAGTGACTCTTCCTTTTTGGTGATAATTGGTGCAATAAGAATGAAGCCAGTTTTCAGAAGTGTGTGTTGTAACAATGAAAAACAGCGTTGGGTTGAAAGATTGGAGGTGGAACCATGGCACAGTATTTAGTTTGCATCTGGAATCATGGCTTTTCCTCTTGCTTTCCTTGGGACTCTGTCATTATTAAAAGAAATAAAAGTCCAACACAGCAGCTAGATTAAGGAAAACATTTCAAAAAACTTCCCTGCCCTGTGAAACATTTCCTCTTAACCCTGACCTGATGGACACTGGAGAAGCCAGTTATTATTTCTTTCCTTTACAAACAGAAAACACCAGCCTTTCCATATTTCTGATCAGCAGATTTCACCATGGATACAGATGACATAAAATACTCTTTTTTATTTTCTTTATGTGCACCATTAAAATACACTTGGCACGGTTGGGAGTATTTGTGAGATGGCCAGGTTTTAACCTTCAAATAAAAACACGCCTGCGTTTCTGATTTATTTGCCCTATTTATTGACTTTATTTTTCCCCCAAGATAACAAACTAGCCCTTGGGAATAGAGCAACGTGTGAGAAGTGCTGTGGCAGGAATCTCAGTGCAGTGCAGCCTATACAGATGTTCCAAGAGCAGCTGTCAGCCTCAGCTGGGGCTGAGCAGAGGCTCAGCACAGGCAGGTGACAGCAGTGCAGGGGTGGATCCTGGCTGGCCAGCAAAGCTGCCAGAGCAGGTGCTGCTGGGGGACACCTCAGCTGTGTTCTACTGAGAGATGGAGCTGGGGACAAGGGCTGTAAATATTACTGAAGGACTTGGCACAGCCCAAAGGCTTGGCTGACAGGATCCAGTACGAAAGGAATGTTTTTGTGTGAGTGTGACACGGGCTGAGCACCACAGACAGGATTGCAGGCACATCTCAGAAAGCAGGGGCTTCAGCAGCACGTCCCATCTCTGGTGCAGGGCTGGAGCTTGTCCTGGGTCCTGCTCTGGCCAGGCTGCAGTGGCAGTGGCTTAGTTTTAGTGCTGGTTTATTAGAATGTTTATTGCACACAGGGCACAGCAAGCTGTGTTTGGGGTGCTTGTTAAAAATAAAAGCAATCCACTTGTGCAGTGAGGATTTCAGTTCTGAAGTTCTCACATTCCTGCAGTCCCTGGGAACGAACAGGAGAGGCACAAGCTTCAAGAAGCATGAACATCTTACATTTTTAGAAGGTACTTTGGAGAACATTAGTATTATTTTGATCCCATGCATTCCAAAATCAGAGAGAGATAAGGAGTCTCTCTGCAGGAAGATGCTAAAATAATCCAATCTCATATTTAAAAAGTGGAAAACAAACTTCCCAGTATGATATTTAAAGGCTCGTAGGGCTGCCTGAATTAAATGTTCCCATCTCTTGCAGTGCAGTATCTAAAGAATGGACCACAGGTAGATTTAAAATAGCAGAGAAGGAAAGGCTGACAGAGCTCCTTTTCCAGCAAAGTTTCTTCTTGCAGGTTTGCTGAGAAAGAAGCAAGAAATAATAACAAGAGTGTGGTTTTAACTCCTTTTCTCCAAATATATTCTAAGAATGACCTGAAAAATATTCCTTCTCAAACCAGGCAGTGAGGGTGCTCTTGCCTCCCCAGGCTCACTCTAACAACGTCAGAATTGCTACAACAGGAATAAGGTCAGCTCCTTGTCTGGGTTTTTTAAAACTAGAAATTCATCATTAAAAGAACAACTTGACACCAAATTGGCTACCCAATATTTTGTGGAAGTGCCAGCTCTGTGGGATGTGTGTGAAAGTTGTACGAATACGATCAGTCCTCTAGAATTATTGCTTCCTAATTTTAATAAGGCAGCAAGTGCCTCCGAAGGTCTCAACAGCTACCTGCAGACACTGATGCAGGAAAGTTTTCAGTGCCTGCAAGAGTGTGAACAGCACTGTATAATCTGGTTTCTACTGACTGTGTGTTTTAGCTTGGCTTTGGTGCTATAAACATGGGGGTTCTGGTTGGTTTGCTCTAAATGGATGTCATGGGGACGCTGAAAATTCAAAAATGCATTGTTTCTGTCATGTGTCATTTTCTTCTCGTTGTGTAGGATCACCAGCCTATTTTGCTGTGCAGTTATTCCATATTAGGGGCAGAGTTGATTAAGGAGTTCAGCTGGGGCTTCTGCTAACAGGAGCCAAGGACCTCAAGGACCTCAAGGACCGGATTTCCACTTCCCAGGAAGAGATATCTGCTGTCTCATTTCCAAAATACTCATCTTCCATTTCCCTTATGATGGTGTGGTACTTCTAGGAGACATCCTGTGTCCTGAATCTCTGCTCTTCTCATAACCAGACAGAAGAGGCTTTATAAAACCCTCTTCCAGTGAGATGTTCCTTGAACAACAGCCCTCTGATACTGGAGTAAAGTTGAAGACTAAAAACATTGCTCTGTTTAGTTTATTTTTGGATAGCTGTTTAAGATGGGAAGTTAATATGCTTTTGTGCAAAATCACGGTGTTGACCAGAAGATTTAAGATGGTCCCACTTAACATCTGTGTAGTTTATCTGTAAACAGGGGAAGCAAAGGGAGAATTATGAGGAGTCATTGGCTTGTTTTCTTCATGCAGCTCTAGGCTCAGTGCCAGAGACATCTTCCTTTCTGAAACCCAGGGAAGGTTTTTGGACATGAAGAGCATCATGGTGATTCTGTTTGGAGAGAAGAAAATTCTTTCGTATAAGCTCAGAAAATTCAGAAGTGCCAGGTAGGCAAGAGAAGATGACACACCTGGACTGCATTAAAAAACCAAAAAGCCAAAAACCCCCACACCAGCAATAAGCCAGATTTGAGGAACTGACCATCAGGGAAAGAGGTTTTTAAAAAACCAAACAAAAAACCCTACCAAAACCTAAAAAACCCACACACACATAAAAAGCCCCCCTAAACCCAAAACTCCCCAAAACAACCAAGAAAAGAACAGGATGGTTTGCAGGCAGGAGTTGCTCTTCTGTTCTGGTGGAGGGTGGAAAGGGTGGGTGTGATAGAAATTCTTCTTCTGTCTTCATGAGAGTGAACATTCACAGTTTGTCATTGTCTAGGGGGAGAACTGCTTGTACAGCTGCTAGTGACAAATAAAGGCATATTTAAAGATAATAAGAATAAGCAAGGTGGGCTTTGCTATTTTGCCTCTCAGGTGTGACCCCACCACGCTGAGCAGGGCTGGCAGGGGATTTAAAGCCATTTCAAAACCTCTGCAGCAGCTCCCAAGCTGGAGGGGCAAGTCCCCTGCTGGAGTGTCTTATCTGCCAATATTTATTAACATTTCCTTACTCCTGTGGATTGAACATAAACCCCTCATGCATAATCATTGCCATAGAGATACTGAGCCTCGAAATGCAACCTGTTCACAGATATTGTTGATCACTGTGAGGAGTTAATTCCAGGAAGACCACCTTGTTACAGCCCTCTGCTTGTAGTCTAATTGCAGTCCCATTATCCTGTAGCCAGAAAAGCAATGTGCTTACTCTTTTAACTCTCAGAGAATGAGTCAGAGGACTTGTTTAACCCATAAAATATAACAACTTTTTTCCTGTTTGTGATTTCCTGGCTTTATCTTGCTAATCACGGTGTAAACATTGGCCATTACTTCCAGGTAAACTTATCTGATAAACGTTACATTGCATAAAATTAATATTCTACATCATTAACCAAAATGTTTGTTTAATCCTCAGTTCATAGGGATGAGACTAGAAATCTTGTACAAAAGGATGCATTCAAGGTCTGAGTGACTTCCTCTAGCATGTGTGCCTAGCTTTACCAGCAAACTCATGACAAAAACATGGAACTGCTGCAGTCCTGTCAAAGTCTGGGAAAAAAGTCCTTAAAATGCAGCTGAAGAGCAGAGGCCTCATTCTCTGGATGAATGCAGCAGTTCCTGCCCTCAGCTGCCAGCACCCGAGCCCCTATCAAGATGTGCAGCACATCAGGTCAAGATAAAATAAAATTGCTGGTTTAGGCTGTGGGGCTTTAGCAGTTTCATTATCAGCTGAGTCATCCCTGCAATAGGAAAGGAAAGCTGAAAGAATAAGGTAGGTAGCAGGACACAAACTGGTCCTTCTTCTAATAGGGGAAAGATAGAATTTGCAGGCAATTTCTTTTGAGAACACAACTGCAAGACAGCAGAGTGGTAGCAGAGAAGTGCAAGAGTCAGAAAAGGAGAGGAGACATTGAGAAGATCAGGAAGGATCCTGGTTAAGACATGGGCTGCAGAGTGCCAGAACTCCTTGTTTTCAAGTGTGTGCATGTTCAGAGTGGAATAGGAAATGGGAGGTCGGATTGGGACTAGTAAATCTGGCAAGCAGTTCCTTTGAGGATGAATTGCTCAGTTTTATAATGCCCACTGCTGCATAGCTTTGGGCTGTACATATGAAAGGAGGGCTGTAGTGTGCTCTTGCAAAGAAATTCCTTTTTTCTCCACAGAAACATTTTCCCTTCCTTTTGTGAGAGAAAGGGGAACTTAAGGAATAAGGGCAGTGTTTGTGGATTGCACCAAACACTGTAAATGCTACAAATACTGAAAATTGGGCTAAGTGAAAGATAAGCAGGAGAAAGTATACAAAATTCTGTTGGTCCATCTCCATGGGCCTGGAGAGCTCAGACTGTAGGTGAGACAATCCCTTTGCGTGGGACACTCTTGAGCTGAGCAGAAATTGCAATAAATCTGAAAAAGCTGCAGTACAAACTGAATGTACTGAACCACAAAATTTATGAAAATTAGTCTTATCTCATGTTCTCTTGTAAGTTCAGACTGTTTTTAGCCTGATGCCAGAATTCGGTCAACAAGGCGTGTTTTGGAGACTAATTGGATTTGGAAAGAAAATATTTTCATGGGCATCAGATGCACTTTTTGTTCCATCCCCTTTCTTAAACTGATATTGAGGATGTGCTACTCTTACTGGAAATTAATACACCCTTTTTAGACAGAGCTATATTATTATTTGGCAAGACATACTGCAGCAGTCACGTGTGATGTGAAAATCACAGCAGCTCTTTAAAATCCCTCTGTTAGCTGCCAGCATTGACTCAGCCATGTGCACACTTGTCAGTACCTGCTAAACTTCAGGTTTTTGGCAGAGGGCTGCTCCTGCTGAAATGATTTCTTGTGCTGCCTTGGGGGTTTAGTTATCTGTTGTTAGCTTGGGGAGGTTTATGGTTCACTCTGCCTCCCTAAAAGCTTCCAACTTTGTGTATGAGCATGCAAGGAAATGGCTGGAATTCAGGAAAGGGCAGAGTGACCCAATATCTAATTAAAACCTTGTGCAGTTGTGATTCCTGCCTCTAAACCAAAACCCATTGGAGTTAATCAAATATGGGTCATACAACTATAAACACAGACAAGATTTTAACTTCTGGCAGTTGTATTTTGGAGAAGTTTGGCACAGTTTTCTAGAAGTGAAGTGTAAAAGCCATTGCTACTTGATGGATTCTCCAGACAGGAATTGTCATGGCTGCCCTGTGATGACACTTGTATAAAGAAAACAAGGACAGGTTCAGATTGTCACATTTTAATCTCCTGCTCTGTATTCTCTCTGAACTGAGAAGGAATTTGGCCAGGGCTTTCCACCAGTCCATCTTTACTGGAAATATGTGCTGAATTAAGTGTAACTCTTTCCCACTTTTGCTGATAGTGGTTACAAATCAGGAGGAAAGTGACTACAAACCACTGCAACAGCGATGGTTTGTAAAAACCATCAGATTCCTACAAAACCTGCAGATTCCAATTGCTCAGCTGCTTTCCAAGAAGAGCAGAGAGCTCCAGTCCTCCTGGAGAGAGAGGCTGCAAGCAGGGAGTTCTCCTTTAGCTCATGGTCCCTACTGGAAGGGCTAGCTCAGGTTTTTCCAGTATTCAAAGTGTGTTCTTATGTTCAGGGGTCCTGCAAACCCAAGTTTAACACCACGTTTTCTCTGCACGCCAAGGATATGTACTTGTAAATGAAATGCAGCTCTTTAAACTAGACAGAAATATATTTTGGAGAGCATCATAGACAGGAAATACCAGGAAAAATATGCCATAATTTTGTGAGGATGTCCTGATATCTGACATCCAAAATTAGCTGTGTAGGTAGTTTGAGCAAGGGTACCTAATTTGGAACAAGCAGCAGCTCCTGCCCCACAGCAGGTAGGGTTTAACAACTCATTTAGCAGCTGCTGCTGCTCCAGTCTTCACTGCCCATCGGTTTAGGGCTGGCCTAAATGGTGAACCGGTGATTTGGTGACTGCTAATTGAGTAATTAACTGCTGCTGTATAAAGACGCTGAAGCACCAGGAGGTTTTGTGTGATAGGAGGGCGGGTACTTGGAAAAGAAGAGATTTTTGTAAGCGTTAATATAAAGGGTTCATTTAAGGCATTGGTGTAAGATATATAGCAGAGTGTTTTAAAATTTAGAAGCTACATTGAGTTACTTTTCTAATTCACAAAGAGCATATTTGCATTAAATCGTCTGAGCAGCTGAGCCCAGAGCATTCCTACAGGAAGCTGCCCCAGTACAGAAGGCTGGAGATAAAACCTGCAGGTGAGTTCTATGGAATTCTGGTGTCACTCTAAGTAAATATGTTGAGTAGTAAAATACAGTTTAAGTAAATAGCTAAAGTAGGTGATAAACTGAATAATCACTGAAAAGCTCCCTGAGCTTGAATTCCCCTGGGCAGAAACCACCTGGCTCTGGCAGAGAGCCTCACACAGACCCCCTGAATTCTGTGGGTCTGGACCTGCTGCAGGGCCATGAGTCTGTCTTTAGTTTTTGCTTTACAGCTTCTATATCTTCTAGTGTAGGTGAGAACTTGTGTCCTGCTTTGGTAATGAGTCAGCCAAGCTTATTTCTGCTTGCAAAGTGCTCTAAGGTTCAATATTTCTGTCTCAGTACAACCTGTAGGTTCAGTAGAAGGCTGAGCTATGTCCAGCCAGAGCATGCAAAAGATATCTCTTATCAGTTCTGTTTCCTTTCTGCATTTTTATTCTCTTCTAATAAAGCTTTAATTTTAATACTTCTGATAACCACTGAGAAATTAACTTGGTGGGCAGGGGTATGGATTTGAGCTGCTATCAGGGAGACAGGAGGTACTCACTGCCCAGGAACTCATTAAAGACAGTTAATTAGATAATTGAGCTCAGCAGGGCTCATGAAGCTGATGACTCTGACTGGCAAGCACCATTTTCCAGCACTGCACAGATCTGTTTTAAACTTGTCTTTGTGCTGTTTCTGGGGAAAGAGCTTTTAGCCAAGTTCTACATGTACTGCCTTCTGCTGTGTGTCCTGCACCCAGGGATGTCCAGCAGAGGACAAGGACACCAGGTCTGAGCCCAGACCTGCTCTGGAAGCTCCAGAAGTGTCCCTGTCCTCCTTGTCACTTAGTGCCTTATGTTCCTGAAGCTGTTTGCCTGGACCCTGTCAAAAACAGAAACAACAGAAAACAAAGCCAGGGAAAATATTGATTCTTCACTTTTATCATCTAATACCCTTTCAAAATCCAATCCAGAATCTGGGAGAGTCTCACTTAAGAGCTGCAGCATTTTGACTGCACCACAGTCTATATGCAGTGATGCCTAACATAAAATGCAGCACCTGCTTTAGACTGAATTGGGGTGGGTTTGCTACAGATACCACTAAATTCATCACAAGGCAGTGGGAATGTTGTGTCACTGTGTGATCTGTTATTTCTGCAACTACTTTGCACAGCAGGAGCATCTGCCTTTGGGAAGAATGCCATTAATATGGTTTCTTATATTTGCAGCTCTGCTTTCCAGGTTTGATTGTCTTCAAATCTGTGCATCAGAACAGGTAAATCAGGTTTTCCACTGAAATAAGTCACATTTATACAAAACGTGCACCACCTGCAAATGTGAGCAAACCATGTCATGTGTTCTTTATTTCTGTCCTCCTTTGTGTTTAGTGTTTGCATTTTGTAGCAAGAGAAGGAGATGGGAGAAGGAAAAGAGAGCAGGTTATACCACGTTTTCTTGCATAAAAATTAGGTTTTAAATGACTTTAAAAATATTTTTACAGATAATAAGGTTTAAAAAAGTCATTGGGATANAAATGACTTTAAAAATCTTTTTACAGATTACAAGGTTAAAAAAAAGTCATTGGGATATGCTATTTAGAAGTATGAGGGCTTTTTGGTATGCAAAATCACCAATGAAAATGCTGGAATTTTTTTCACCAGGTTTTTTCTTGAAGAAAATTAATGTTGGAGCACGTTTCTGTACTTTAATCTGAAACATTATCTTGGAAAGAATTCTAGAAAGGGAATGTAGAATAAGTGTTTTTTGATACTGCAAATGTATACAAAAAGGAGGTTGTGTATTTGTTTTATATCACAGAAATGTAGCTGGGCTTAATCAATTGTCCCTTCTCCTTAACCTTCCTTGAGGTATTTTGGGACTTGTATCATTAGTTAAGGTTTTGCACAATTAAGTTTTTGATCTATTGCTACTAGGTTGCAGAAGATTATATCTGTAAAGAAAAATAGAGCAAAAAAGTGCCACAGAGGGTTAATGTCCTGGTCATAATCTGCAAGCAAATTTGGACAGTCTGTTCTAAACTACTTAGTACTTCTGGCATTGACAGAAAAAGCAGTGTTAGTAAGCTGGAGCAAGTTTTGTGTTTGTGAGAACTCCTTGTGTGTTAAGCCTGGCACATTTATACAAAACGCAGTCAGTACAGCTTTGCTAGTCAGGACCAGGGTACTGGGAAACCAATTGCTGGATTTAATCTCCTCTTGGAGACCAGGCTTGCTATTCCCATCCTGCCCTCTATGTGTGGGTTTGTGTGAAAGTTCTCTTGTAAACTGCATTTAACTTCTTTGTTTTCAACATAAAGCCAAAATATCCTTTATCTGTGAGGAGTCTGGAAGGATTTAGACCAATTTAAAT